>JAVKPL010013762.1:0-78978 GCA_032173675.1 Gastrolobium villosum | reverse complement strand
CTATGTTATGTGCCTCTACCTTAATCATCGTATTGCTTTTTGATTTCGCTGGAAGTTTTGTTGTTGTTGAGGACGCTGATCGTACCAAATCCCATTCACCTGTAATTGTTGAAGTGAATCTTCGGATGATGGATTCGGACATTCACTGGATTCATGACTTTCTTGGCATTGGTCACAAATCAGAGGAGTTGTTTGAACCTTTGACACTTGTAACTTGTCAAATTTTTCACTTAAGCTGTCAAACTTTTTAGATAATGATATTACATCACTATCTGCTGGTTTTATTATTGCTCTTTGTGTGGGAACTAACACACTTTCATTTTCATTTCTTGCAAGCTTTTTGATCAACTCAATAGCCTGCTCAGATGTGCTTTGCCGAATAGAACCTCCAGCGGCACTATTTACTATAGTATTCTTTCGGGGGTGATTCCATTGAAAAATATCACCACTTTTCTATCATCATCTCCTTCGTAATGTGCACATTTCCTATTTAATTCTTGGAATTTGTTCCAAGTTGCACATAGTGATTCTCCTTCCAACTGGCGAAAGTTTGTGATTTCATTCACCAGCTGATTATATTTCTCGATGGAGAAGAAATGATCAAAGAATTTACTGGACAGATCTTCCCATGTCAGGATGCTGTTTGCTGGTTGTCTTTCGATCCACCTCAATGTTTTTCCCTTAACAGCGAAAGGGAACAACCGAAGCCTGATAGCATCTGTAGATACCCCATTGTGTTTGGTGGTATCACAGACCATCAAGAATCGGTCTATAAACTCATGTGGATCTTCATCATCAGCTCCAGAAAATTGAACCCTTTCCACCAAAGAAATTAATGATGGCTTGAGTTCAAAATTATTAGCCTCCACATTTGGCCTGACTATGCTTGAATTGGCCCTGTTGAATACTGGAGTCAAAATTGTATTCAACAGTCTTGGAGGTTGATTGTTGGCATTTCCTCCTCGCCCATGACCAACATTGTTATTTTCGGCCATTTCTTGAATTGGTTGTAAAGATGTGTGCTTCAAATCTTCCCAAATGATATGTCTAGCAGCCTTCCTTAGTTGCTTTTCTGTCTTTGTAATTTCAGAATCTATTACAAAGTCTTTAGGTGGAAGTCTACCTCGCATAAAAATCAGAGAAAATTATTAGTAACACCTGCACAACACAATCAAGATAAAAGAATAATAAAATAAGAATCTAATCTCAAGAATCTAAGGTTATTTGTAATATTGTAAACACAATCCCCAGCAACGGCGCCAAAAACTTGTTGCGATCTCGGCAAGTGCACCGATCGTTCCAAGTAATAAAGTGATAAGTAAGATCGTCTCCACAGGGATTGATAAACAATTACTACTATAACCAGCCCTCTTAAGTTAGATAAATCAATTGGTGTTTCCACACTATGGTAAAAATATAAAGACTTGTTTTTAGGTTTTTCTGAAAAAGACTTAAAATAAATGAAGAAATTGTTTTTGTAGAAGAAGTGATGAAGAAGACTGTAGCCAGGGTTCATTCACCAATTGTTCCCAATTTTACTTCGGATTGATTCATAATACCTATTGAAATTAACAACTCAGACAAATTATCATCTTTTAGAAATAATTAGTTAGATCCCAATCCCTTGGCGATCTAACCCTTTACTTCAATTGGAACCCTAATCCCTTAGTAATTCTGCCTGAAAATAAGCATTATGTAGATAAATCCCACGACTGCAATCCATACAAGTCTATCCCTAGAACATGCATGGAGAGTCATCTTTATCTCCTTTCAGGATCAGTATTCCAATATCCCTATTGTGAATCCTGATCCCCAGAATATCATTTCCTATTAGGTTGATCAGATCTAATAGAAATAATATCAATACGCTCAAGATAAAAGATGAAATATATTAATTCAATACATAGAATGATTCAATCCTTGTAACAATTGTTTACAAAGGGATCATGCCCCTGACTACAGAAATAGATCTAGCCAATCAACATCATGATCGCTGATCTGATTTCAACATGAACTGAAAAGAAAATAAAGAAAAGTACAAGAATGGAGTGATGAACACGAAGAACGCCTCCTCTAGGTCTTGTGATATGTATTCTGAGATGTTCTTCTTCAAGGGTTGAGTCTCTTTTTATAAGTGACTTTGACCTAAAATGTGAAATTTGAATTTCCAACCTTTCGCGCCTCCCACGCTGATGGCGCGGATCTCGCGCTCTCAGCGCGGGACCTTCTGCCAATTTTCTTCTTCCCACGCTCTGAGCGCCATTCCCGCGCTGTGAGCGTGGGATTTTAGGTCTTCTTTTATGCATTGATTGAGTCACTTTCTTCTTCTTTTCTGCTGTGAGCGTGAAATTACAAGATTGCCCTTCTGATGAAACGTATAACGGAAACCTTACAATTTATTACATAAACGTTATAACGGAAATATTAAAGTATGAATTTATTACAGAAACGTTTAACGGAAGATTTAATTAAAATAAATTTGAATTCAAATTTCGAATTTAAAATTTGAATTCAACAGTTGCGCGATCCTCTGATGCTGCAAGCGCCATTCCTACGCTCGCAGCGTGGGCCTTCAGTTTCACTTTGTCCTTTTCAGCTCCAATTTGTGCATTTCTCCTATGAAATCAACATAAAATCAGTATATAACCTCAGATTAAGATATTTGACAAATTAACATTGATTTTGCCCTTTTCTTGCATCAGATTAAGTAATTCTTCCTCTTTTTATCTTAGAATTCCTTATATGCTGATCTCATATCAGGTGCATATGGGAGGCACCATGTGATGAGCATTGGATTGGGACATACTTTGCATATGTTTAAAGCTTTATACTTAGATCATGAACTTGTGCATGTTGAAAATGCCATGCCTTGTATGTCCATGACTACATGTTAAATTCTTCAATATGATGTATATGTATAACCTTGGAAATTATTGTATATTTGAGTGAGCATGGGACTTGTCCATTGCCGCATTCATTGTAATTGAAGCCTTGGCAAATATGTTGTAAAATGGTCCATATTTGATGTAAAATGGCCATTATATTAAAGACTTTGTAAATGATGCATAATTGAATGGAAATGCATGTTTGAAGGGCCTAGTGCCTACATTAGAGTATGTTTAAGTGTTTTGTGGAGTACTAAGGTGTTTGGGATGGATTACACAACCCTTTTTGGGCTTAAAATGCTGTAATCTGTCACTTTTGCTGCATAGTAATCGATTACCCAAGCATGGTAATCGATTACCATGCAACAGGGGACGAAAATTGGCTACTGTCTTCACTGGTAATCGATTACTGAGCTTTGGTAATCGATTACCATGTGAGGTAATCGATTACCCAAAGTTGGTAATCGATTACCAGAACAGAGGAGGTCAAAATTTGGCTACTGCCTCATTTTTGACAGGTGGTAATCGATTACCACCCACTGGTAATCGATTACCACAGTGAAAATTTTGAAAATTCATGTTTTTCTAGACTAAAAGAAAGGGGCTTAACTTGTTGGGTAGAACTCCAAATGAATCGTGGTTTGAAACCACGCGTAACTAATGTAAAGGGGTAGAACTTGGTAAGAAATGAAAATAAGTTGATGGGTTTAAATGAGTTAAATAAAAAGAAAGAGTAGTGATGTTGTTAAGCTGAATGCTTCCGCGTATTGCATTTACAATTATAGTGTTGTTTTAATTGATTACGGAAAAGGTTATGGTTATGAAAAGGAACGTGATAAAAGGAAAAAAGTTTGCCCGTAATTTAATTAACCCAATTACTGTGATTGTAACTGCGCTTAATATCATAATCAATGTTAACAATACCAGTACGTAACGGGCTGTTACATTATAATATTCTCATCTTTTGGTATGTTAATCTACACTCAATTAACTTTCAAACAAGGTAACACATGCCTCATTTGGAGTCTTTTAGCTCCGGTTATCGCCGTTTGAAGTTGGATAAGCAAAGCTGCTTGCCAACTCCAAATAGAGCTCTAAACATCCCTCACCATTTTCTGCTTTTCTGAAAAATTTACTAAACCAATTGGTCTAAAATTTTCATACCGATAACTAGACACCTTCAGCTTTAATTAGACATATTATGAGCCTAATTTGAGTAAGAACTGAGAGAGAAACAATTCGTGGAAGATGCAGGCATGTACAGCCCCTACACATGGCCTCCCAGGGCAGTGTCCACTCAATCTAACCTACAAAATGCTATACATGTTCAAATGGTACCAAATTTTGACACCACATAGTTAACATCTCAAACTTTAAAAGGATTAAAGTTTCTGCTGTAACTTTAGATAAGTATATCTGCTTTTAATTTAAACACTCTGTTTTGGTCTTTTTTTTAACTAAAACAAATTAATTATCGTGCAATTCTTCCAAATCACAACGTTAACATACTGTTTTCTCCTATTTTTTAACAAAACTTGTTTTTATTCTCTATCTCTCTCGTCCAATTTGCCAACCCTGCATCCACGAAATCCAACAATTCCACTAAGAAATCATTGGTCGAATCCAGAAACTGCACTGTTGGGTTGAGAAGATCTCCCAAGTTGAACAATGGGGTCGTTGAGTTTTCCTCTCTTAGATGATCTCCCAAGGTTGTCCAATCACAAACCCCACGGGAATGAGCAAATGGATAAGAAGTCAAGTAAATCTGATGAATTTTCCTGTGACTCAGGGAAATCGGGGAGAGTGAAGGGTAGTGAAGCAAAAACGAAAGAAAGTTCCATGGTTACCGACGAGATGAAGACAAATATTGTGTTAAAAAAAATGAAAACAGTGGGTTAATGTGTGATTTAAGTAATTTTTTTGTAAAAAAAAAAACCAAAATGGTGTGTTTAAGTTAACAGCAGATATACTTATCTAAAGTTACAGCAGAAACTTTAATCCCAACTTTAAATGAGCAAATCCTAAGTGTTTAATTAGCAAATCCTAAGTGTGTTTAATTAGTAAATCCTAATTAGCCCTCCCAAAGTTAGCCTAAAAACTGGTCATTTAACTCTAAGTGTATTTAATTAGAAAATCCTAATTAGCTTTGGTTAGAAACTCAAAGTCACTTTAATTTTAGAATTTTCCTATTATTAAGTCACTTATGCATTCCCACATTATAATAACCCTAATTAAATGAATTTTAAATTAGAGGGTTATTATGAGGACCTTATGATTATAAATAGGATGAGGATGAAATTCTAAGAATTCTGATATCCATATTTAGGGTATTTTGCACTGATGAATTTTCATCTGTTAGTTTTAACTACTGACGTAGTAACAATTAGAAGAATAGCTCCAATTTAGGAAATTATAGTTAGAGAGCTAATCTAATGATATAAACATCATGAAAGAGGTTAATAAATGATTTGATGAAGTTTGATACCCATATTGGGGTATTTTGGATATGCCTAAGTATGTAGCACCGATACTGACACGGGACACGTCACGTTACGACACGACACTTCGACACGTTAATTCTAAAAAATATTAGATTTCGACACGTTAGGACACGTTTTGATATTAAATAATATTTTTAATTTATGTAGTGTATATTATATTTAATATTCAATAATTTAACAAAAAAATGAATATAAACTTATAATATTCATAAATTTTGCAAAAAAACATAAGATATCCCAAATATTTATATTAAACTCAATAAATTAGTAATCGTAATCCAACGAATATAATAGTTGGAACTAAAAACTCAACGAAAACCTTTAAATCTTTTTTTGGTGTTGGAAATAAAGACCAATATATGCCTAACAAGTCATAATTAGACCAATAATGTTCAAGTTAAGAAGATTATGAAATCCGGGTACAGTTAAGAACACCGGTAAAGACTACCGTGCAATTAAACGACTGTTAATGGATATGCGATCTACTAATCAAATTTTTATGTTATGAACATGATAATTAGACAAAGTTAATGTCAAGTAATTAAATTTAGGCACATTACATGTAATTTAAAGTTAGACAAAATTATCTACTAATCTGCGATCTACATGTAATGTGCCTTTTATATCATTCTTGTCGTAGGCATATTACATGACTAAGTGTAAAAACTTTTGATCCCGATCTTATGAAATTTATTGAGCATTGGTTTCACCTTAATGTTGTGTCTAAGTATGGGGGTTGCCCGAGACGTGCACCATTTTAAGTGTGGGGGGTATTTTATTTCGCATTGGATTGGTTTGGTCATTGTGTTTGCATAAATAGCTAATTGTTGAATTATTCAAAAATAAATGTTGAAAAAACAGAAAAAGAAAAGAAAAAAAATAAAATCATAGTACAAGAAGAGAAAAGAGATACAAAAAAAGAAAAGAGAAAGAAAGAATGAAATAAAGAAAAATAAAAAAGAGAAATAAAAAGGAAAAACAAAAACAAAAATGTCTATTTCAGTAACTGTGTTATCTTTGTTTTATTTTTGTTTTACCCTCATTTCAATTTTGTTTCTCTCAAGGAATAATGCACGGGGGACTAAATCGCTCAATTAAAACAAAAAGTAAAAAAGAGGGGTTTTCAATGCGATTAAAAACATAAAGTAAAAGCAAGATTTAAAAACGAAAATATCAATTCAAACATAACCAACCCAAGAATTAGGATTCCAAGAACATCCATCATTGGACAAATAATTACCAAATTGTGGTTGATCTTAAATGAATCAGAATCCCTGCATTCATTTAGGAACCCTCTCTAGACGGTCGCCTAGCGTTCCATTGATAAAGGTTACTTAGCCTTGCATGGCTAAGTAGAAAACAAAAATAGAAATAAAGAACAAGGCGAAAAGTAGAAGAGAGAAAATAAAATTGTGTACATAAAAATGAAAACTAAAACTAAATACTGACTATAACCTAATGTCGCCCTTATATAGACTCCACAAGTCTAACCAAAAGTAAAATGAAACAAAAAATAAATAATGGATTTGGCTTCATAGACAATGGGTTCTCAATTACAAACTTATGCCTAATTAATTAACTAAAACTCTAGCATCTCGCGTCTGACTTCAGCTCCAACTTTGACCATCTTCTTGTTCAAATTTGACTTTCATGTCTCATAATTTTGTAGCTCTCTGAGTCATCTACAAAATGGGACAAGAACAAGATTAATTGGATTGTTAGAATAAAAATTATGCTCAAAATACTGTAACAACGTAAATCTGGATTTTTAGTGTAAAAATGAATTAAACCCAATAAAAATCGAGAGAAATTCCCTGGCATTAGCTTTCTAAACCTCGACACATTCTCAAACCCAAACCCCAACCACCCTTCCCTTCTCATCCTCCTATGAGCTCTCTCTATCCCTCAATTGACGTCAGCAAGCACACAAAAGAGAATCTCTAAAATAAAGATATGAAGAAAGGAAAATTAGATGCACAAACAAGAGTTGTACAACGCCGTTGTGCAGGAACATGGTGCCAATATCCTCAAATGGGTACCTCTGAGGAACAAGAGTTTCAGGAACAGTGTTGTACAACCGGATGTCAGAGCTGTCGTCTTGTTCCTCAAGAACAGTGTTGTACAACCGGATGTCAGAGCTGTCGGTGGTGACCAAAGAGGGGAGATTGACATGTGTGAAGATGTTCTCTCCCAGACCTACGCACTTGTGCTTTAGTTTCAGTTTCGGATATCTCTCTTTCCTTTACATTTCATCAATTTCAGTTGTAATTCCAGGTGACTTTCCAATCTCCTTTCCCTTTTTTGCTTCTCTATATATTTTGTCGTAGTCATTGCTCTCTTTTGCTGAATCAGTTTGTTTCCTTTTTCCTCTTTTCTACTCATATTTGGGATTTTCATGTTAAAATTTTTTACTTTTTACTTTTGGGGTTCAAGTTCCAATCTTGAATTTTTTTTAATTGTATTGGAAATTTGTTAAATGTATTTGATGGAATGGAGAATTGGTATGAATTTGGATCTTGTGACTATACTTGTTACTTTGCCATTATTATTGATAGTTTTACCCCCATTTTTGACATTGGGATATTGAAAAGGCCAAAACGTCCTTACCCTCTTAAGCTGGGGTTAAGTGGATTATAAGCTCCGTTATATCGTAATTGATGTTAATTGAGTTTGCTTACTTGTATTTTAGTTCATAATTATATTGGCTAAAATGGATTCCCCCTGGGCTAATTTTTTTTGGATAAAGGAGATGAATAAGTTAGCACTTCATAATTTCATATTCAAAATTTATGTACAAGGAAACCATTAGTGTGCATTAAACCTTTGATTTTGAGATATATAGTAACTAGCAAGATAAGCATAGTGTACACTACTCTGTGTCCTAGTGGAGGTTCTTGTGGTCTTGTGTTTTTTAGGATTGTAAATATGGCAGATTCAAAACCAAGATTGAGGAAGGCGGTGTTTGTAACACCCCGTGTTAACCCGATTTGTTAATATGTCATCGTAAAGTGAGTATGACATCATTATCATTACCACGTTGAATTACTTAATTCATTTTCATAAAAACATTTCCTATATGTAAATTGCAAATACAGCTAACTGAAATACCTAAATATAAAGTGAGTATCTAAGTCACGGGACTACAACACAAAGCCCGGACAATATCCTGATACATTATTACAACTGAAACCTAAAAGCATAAAGTCAAACCAATGTGGCATGGACAATCCCCATGCTCACCAAATAAGGCAACAAGGCCCAACAGTAGTCTCAACAGCAACAACATAATCATAATGAAACTAAACATAATAGCAACAGGAATATCCAGCATCCAACATGTCAGCATAAAACATATATAATCAACTAAGCTCCAGCCTCCTGAGGCATCAGCCCCCAAGTTACCTGAATCTGAAATAAGTATCCCCAAACGTGGGGTGAGATCTCTAAACAAAAAATCTCAGTAAGACAAGGGGTCCTCAAGGATCTTCCGCCCCAAGCTCACTTACATGTGCAAATATAAGTTCAAAAGCATTTATTCAATATAAGTTCCAAAATAGTGCAATGCAGTAGATAATCATGTCATGTGCGTTAATAAACTATTCTACTGATCAGAGAAATGTGTAGGAATATGTCTATTACCCACACAGTACCAGCCCTTGCTGCACTCGCCTATAGGAAGACCCTTTGGCCTCCTGTCTAGGCGTAACACCACATACATATTATAAGAGATTGCACTTAACAGCTCCATAGCATTTCAACAAATAATACATGAAAACCGCATCATGCATATAAACCATACCCCCATGCGACACGGTGGAACCAACAATGGCAAAGCCGAGGACATGAAAGCTTACCTTGCAAGCTAACTATCCAAGCCATGACTCCACACAAGCTCAAAGCCCACAACACAACTCAATCACAATCTGTTTATGCAGTAATTCATCATCAATAACCATTACTCAAGATACATTAAGTGATTAAGGCTTTCCATCTCATTTTAACTCGTTTTATGCATTTTCTGCAGGAGGTATTTGAATACTCCTCGATGAGTATTCGAATACTCAAGTCTCCAGAAAGTATTCGATTACTTCCACTAAAGTATTCGAATACCACATAGTATCTGAATACTTTACTCCCCAGTATCCGAATACCAGTACCCCCTCTATTCGAATACTTTCCAGTATTCGAATACTTCTTCAAAGGTATTTGAATACTTTTCTTCCCAGAAAAGTATCCCAATACTCCAGCAAGGAGTATTCGACTACCATTGAACAATTATTCAAATACTACACGAAAAGCATTCGAATACTTCTTCAACAGAATGCAGAAATTTGAACTGACTTCTGCATAAGTCCATTTTTAAGGGTCCAAAAGCGATTGGGAGTCCAATGACTCCCTAAACAGATGTTCATTGTCATGATATGAACCCAGAAACACATTTCTTTACTTAAATGGTTAAAGTTTCTCTCTTTTTTTATAACAAAAGTTTCTCTTTTTAATGGATTAAATAAGTTAAACTCATCAAAATGACCAAGAGGTGATCATGGTATACCTCAACTGCCTCGAACTCACAAAAGACTCCTCCTTGGAGCTCCCAACACGGTCTCACAGTACTGACTTCCAAGGCCCACGAATTTGACACCTCAAGGAGGTGTCTTTCTCCACAAAGCTCTCTACTTGGAGCTTCAAATGCCAAAACAAGAAACACTTAACCCGAACTCTCAAAATCAGCACCTTAAACTCACTCACAAGGGGCTGACACTCAACAATGCATGACCTTTTGCACACACAAGGCTAGCTCACGCCAAGCTATGGTGTTTTGGTGAAGAGAAAGCTCAAGCCTTGAGAGGGGAAGAAATGGCTGAAGGTGTTCGCCCAAAGACCCTTCACGTAGCAGCCAACAATATGGCCTAGGGTTTTGTGCCCTTAGGCTTAAATAGGCTCACTTAAAATAACACACAGTATTAGCTCTAATAGTTATGCTTATCATTTTGATCTCAAACTTGAGATTCAGAACCTACTCATTTTTCTAAGATTTATCATATTTTTATTTTATTTTTAGCGCGCTTTTGCATAGCCAGTGTCAGTCCTGGCACCAGTTCTCATTATTTTGACCTGAAACACGTTTTACATGCCCTATATAATCTTCTAGGGATATTCATGCACTTATTATAATTTTCTGAGATACTTCATCGGTTCGCATTTATACCGAGTAGCAGAACTGGTATTTGCACTTTTCATCAGAAAAGCGACTTCCAATATTCTTACTCACTTACTATAATTATTAAAGTCTCATAATAATTGTTAGGGTCAATTATGAAATTATTTCCTAATTCTCTCATTTAATTAACTAATTTCCTTAATTAACGGTGCGGGTTCTTACAGTGTTCACCAAAGTTGATCAGCTTCGCACGGGGACTAGTGGGCACACTTTAACTTTGAAGGTGTTCAATGCTAAGATGGTGATGCAGAAAGGTCTTCCTGATGGTCCTTAACCTCATCAAATTCGAATTGCTGAATGTTTGGTTGGTGATGACACTAGAATGATCATATTCACGGCGAGAAATGATCAAGGTATATATGTTATTACTTTAGTTTCGCTAAGCTACCCTTGTACAAGTTTTCCTTAGTGCATCATGGTATTGTTATTGTTATCATATTTTTACATTCTTGTTGGTTGTTTTCAGCTTTTTAATTGGTTGGCGGAAGGGCACTCTTTTGTTATTTTGCATGGAGTATTCATATATAATGTGTCAAGTAGGAATGTGCATGGGTCGAATCGAACCGGTTTTTTTGAAAAACCGAACCGAATTGGTTTAAATGGTTCGGTTCGAAAGTGGTTCGGTTCGGGAGTGGTTCGGAACCGGTTCGGAAGTGGTTCGAAACCGGTTCGGAAGTGGTTCGAAACCGGTTCGGGTCGACCCTCTTTTGAAAAGAAAAAAAATCAAAAAATTTAAAAATAAAGTTATAAAAATTAATTTGGTTTGGTTTGAAAATGGTTCGGTTCGGTTCGGAAACAGTTCGGTTCTTAAACCGGTTCTAAAAAGCGGTTCGGTTCTTAAACCGGTTCTAAAAACCGGTTCGGTTCATGAACCGGTTCTTTAAAAACCGGTTCGGTTCATGAACTAGTTTTTTAAAACTGGTTAATTTATGGAGCGGTTCGGTTCGATTCATGGTTCGACCCATTTTTTTGGTTATTTTGCACATCCCTAGTGTCAAGTGTTTTATATTATCCATTTTTGTGGACATCTGTCATTTGTGTTTGATGTCTTTAACAATGGCTCTGTTTTCTCCGTGTAATGCATCAAGTATTTTTATTTTCTCGATTTTCTCTATAAATATATTTTTGATTCATTAATTGTGAAAAAGCAGTTGAGCAAGTGAACAACTTAAGCATGATTCATTGTATCTTTGACGACCTCCAATGTTTAAAATGATTAATCGTTCTTTCCTGCCCTCTTAGACTTCTTTTCTCATTGTCGCTCCTCTTTCTCTTTTCTCCTTGTTATACGCAGTGTAACTGACAAGTTGGCCTGTTCGGACTGTTCCCATATATTTTTAATCGAAGTAGAAATATAAAGTAAGAAAAAAGCTAGAGAATGAGTTTTTTGGAGAAAGAAAAGTTGTTTCGATAATGAATATTAAAAATATTTATGTACTAATTTTTTTTTGCACTAGCTAAATTTTTGTCCAAACTCCGCCACTGCTTTTGAAGAAGCTCTAAATCTGTGTCCACATTTCGTAGAGTGCTCTTGATGTTTTAAATTTGTTGGTGACACTGACCTGGAGCTCAAAACCCCCATTTGGAATCTTGCATATATTCCACGCAACACCATTACTTATGGGCGTAAGCAACACTACTACCAATTCGAATACGAAAAGAGCTCGGTAAGTTTGCGTGAATAATAATAATAATAATTGATTTTTCACTTTAGCAACTAACTCAAAGGGTAAAAGAATCTTTGGATACGATAATGTCATGCGGCGACATCAAGTAATACAATTGATTGGAATTGTTCTATAGTTTTATTTAGCCGATATTGGATGTCTACAAGTAAATAGCGGGGTCTATACACGTCCAAAATATATTTTATTTCATGATTTGTATTTGTAATGTAATTTATTGTTTTATTATGCAATAGCTCTGTGAGTAAAAATACGGAGTGCTTGATATTTAAATATTTTTAAGGGACAAGATGGCATAAAACGTAATTATGTGGTTTGCTTTGCTTAATTTGTTTTCCTGATATTTGATAAATTGTTTAGAATGAAATTATGAATTCATAATATATTTATATTTGAGCATTTAAAAGGAAATATATTATTATTTCAATGATTTAGAAAAATATATAATTTTTGGAATTATTTATATTGCCACTTTATTGCTTATATAACATTTGACTTTATTTTGATGGAATTAAGAAACATAATACAAATTATGAATTTTGCAATAGAATATTTGGGAAGCACTCCAACATTGATCAATTTATTTATAAAACTGTAATAAGCTTATGATTGATTCTGAGATATATATATATATATATATATATATATATATATATATATATATATATAATGTTTTATAATTTTTAAATTGGTTTGAGGGTATGACTTAATTACAATACTGTATGCTAATAGTTGTCGATCCTAGACTTGTGTACTTATGTGTGTCATAGACACTATGTTTTTTAATATCTAAATTATATTAAATAAAGATAAATATGATATAAAAATATAGTAGAAATTAATAAATGCAAAAGATATTAAGATTTCAATAATTGGCCAGATATAATTCTTATCTTTTTTATATTGTTTCAGGTTTAAAATAACAAATTATGAATTTTGATGGATAAAGGCAGTTGGTAGAGATAATTAGGATCAAGAAAATAGAAGAATTAATCAAGATTATTGGGAAGCGAGCAAGCTCAGCGAGGACATTCTACTGATTCATTCATCCTTCGCTATTAAGCTCATTTCAGCGAATAATTAAGCAAGAAGTTGAAATTTGCTCTCTAAGTAGCTTGCTTCACAAGCTCCTCAACGAGCCTTATGGATTCTGATGGATAAAGGCAGTTGGTAGAGATAAGGATCAAGAAAATAGAAGAATTAATAAAGATTATTGGGAAGCGAGCAAGCTCAGCAAGGATGTTCTTCTCATCTATGTAGCACCGATACCGACACGGGACACGTGACACGATATGACATGACACTCTGACACGTTAATTCTAAAAAATGTTAGATTTCGACACGTTAGGACACGTTTTGATATTAAATAATATTTTTAATTTATGTAATGTATATTATATTTAATATTCAATAATTTAACAAAAAATGAATCTATACTTATAATATTCATAAATTTTGCAAAGAAACATAAGATGTCTCAAATATTTGTATTAAACTCAATAAAATAGTAATCGTAATCTAACGAATCTAATAGTTTGAACTAAAAACTCCACCCAGCGCAACCTTTAAATCTTTTTTTGAATTTCTATATTGCGTGTTAGAGTGTCGGGGAGTTAAGCGTCGGGAAGTGTTGAGGAGTGTCGGTGCTTCATAGCTTCTCATTCATTTATCCCTCGCTATTATGCTTGATTCGGCGAACAATTAAGCGAGAAGTTGGAATTTTCTCACTGAGCAGTTTCCTTCAGCGAGCTCCTCAGTGAGCCTGATCTAGATTAAAAAGCCCAGTCTTTATTTCATTAAAAAGACGAGATTAGGGATATGATATGAATGCTGGGACGCGACAAAGGCGGCTAGAGATGACTTAGGAGGCAGAGAAGCTCGGCTCCGAACCTCAGGAGCGGAGAAACAGTCAAAGCTTCACCGTGGAGACCGGGTTTTATGTTTCTTTTATGAATTTAGTTTCTTTTCATCTCTTTCTTTAGTTTTCCTAGCTATGTCAGGCTAGATTTTTATGTAGTTATGGAGAGATGGAACCAATCACTACAAGAAAGGTGGTCTATATAGGCGATTGTTTTTTCCAGTTTAGGTGGTTTAAACCGCCTTTGTTTGCTTCTAATGACGGTTAGTGAATTGTCGGAGTTAACACAGTCGCGACTTCATTCACGGACGGTTACACTAAACCGCTGGATCAACTGCCCAAAACATACTCCGACGATCACCGAGACGGTTGCAGACGCCTTAAATATGATTGAAAATATGAGTTTTATAAGAGTTATGTTGTAGGAAAAGTGATTGTGTTATGTTATAGAGATTCGTTTTGCGTGCCGGAGTTTTTTTTTTTTTTTTGCTGCGAGCCCCACAAAATGTTATGTGTGTAGAAAATTTTTTGTGATCATATTAAATGATAGATGATAAACCCTTGAAATATATTGGTTAATTATACGAAGGCGGTTTCTGAAACCGCTTGTGGTTGCCATTTTTAGTCGGTTCTGGAGGCGATTTCATAAATCTTAATATATTGAAATCTTTATAAGATGATAAAATTTGAATAAATTAAAAAAACCGCCTCTCAATTGTGTATCTCTCTCCTACATAATGTTAAAATGACAAATACCAAACACTAAATCTTGATATATTGAAATCTTTCTTAGACGATTTTTATAACCGCCTGCAATTGAGAAAATGTGGCGTTTTTTTGGCTAAAAAATTATTTTGACCGTTTTTTTTTTTTACGCATAACAATTATATACAAATTTGTTTATAAAAAAAAAAATACTATTTTACTTATGTAAAAATTATTTTCAGAAAAATTTACTTTTTTAAGTCATTTTTTATTCTCGTTGAGGTTTACTATCTTACAGTTAAACTGTCCAATGTCCAATAAAAAACTAATTAAAATTTAAAAATCTGAGCATACAATATCCATGGAATTATGAAAAGGTAAATATACGTACATTGATGCAAAGAGTAATAAACTAACATTTTTAGCTAAAAGTGTATATTTAAATTTAACTACAAATGTCATAACAATTAAAAATGTAGAAAAGGAAAACCATTCATATAAGAAAACCATGCACAATGTCATCTACTCAATATCCAGGAAACAAAAAACTAGAAATATCAGAGGAGCTTAAAATCCAGAAAATTAACAACCATTCATAAACGAATTTCCATTAAAATAGATATCCTAATTTAAAATTTAACATTCTGGTGCTGGTGGTGGAGGTTGAGCATGAGGTGATGAATTTGGTTCTTCACAATGTGAGTCATGACTACCATTAGAGGATCTTTTGAGTCCTGGAGATCCCAAGTCTGCAGCCTAATTCAATGGAAAAAAAACGTACATTAGCCATTTTACAAGTTTCACATACAATTTTACAAAATAAGTACAAATAAAAGAGATTCTGCATTAGCATCAGAAACTTTATAGTTAGCACGAACAACATGACAATCCAACTCCACATGCTTTGTTCTTTCATGTCAATATAGTTAGCATATTTAAAATCAAATGCACCATCTTGCATTAGCATCAGAAACAACAGAAATTGACCAAATGCAGATGAGGAAAAAAAAAAAAAAAGCATACATTAGCCCAAGTACCCAGAAACCAGCATCAGAAATAGAGTACAAAGTGACACCATAATATGATTACTCATTGCTATACATATATTTGTCAAGGACAAGGAAAGACAAAAGATAAATTTCAAAAAAATTTATATTCCACGAAGAGAAACACTTCGCTGCTAATCAAGTCCAGAACATTGTGCATAAGTAAACACAAGAAGATGCTTCGAGCTTGATTTTAAACACAAAGCGGTGCAGGTTTTATTTTGAGCAAATAAGATGCTACCAATCTTAACATAGGTTAAAAGCAAAGGAAAAAAGAATACAACAAATCTTGATGGGGCTTCGAGCTCCAATAGAGTAGGAAACACAAGAATTTTGCATCATATTCACTAGAATTCAAGGAATCAATAACAATTCAACACAAGAATTTTGCAGCACCATATTCACAATTGAAAGCAACCATATTGATAGCACCATATTCACAATTCAAGGAATTTTGCAGACATCCCATCACAAGAATTGACAGCACCTTGTGGATCAATTCCAAGCAATCTAAGAAAACCCATAATGTTGGAAGATTATTTCCGTTATGTGCTTACACAATTATAAGAATATGGCAAATTAAATCTTCCTCTCATGAAATTTCTACAAGAACCTGAATAATACTCAAGATTCTATTAAGAAAGGAATTTTTTGGGAACTCATAATCCTTAACTAGAACCATTCTTCAACTTTACTATCACAGAGCGTGTTCATAAAAGATCAAAGTACTGGATCTATGCTTAGATATTTAATTTTGGTAAAGATTCTTAAAATGCACAACCTATCAACAATGTAACTTATTTATATGCTTTTATTAATCAAAAGATATGTAGTTTTCAACCTTGAAATAAAAAAATAATAATTAAAGTCAACATGTAACATAGTTCAACACCTAAAATATACAATCTGAAAAAATTATAATCCGTAGAATTTGAACTAAAGGGTTTACATTTTAATTTGAACTCATTAAAATTCAAATAAAAATATAATCAGGAAATTTTTACAATAATTTATAATTCAAATTCATTTTTACAATAAGTTATAATCAGAGTGTATACCCATACAAATCACAAAAATTTAAATTATTTGAGACTTAAGCTATGCATAAAATCAATAAAAGAAAAAAAAAATAAAAGAAATAAAAAGAAATCACAACTAATCATTCAAAAACACCCCAATTGGTTTTCATATAATATAATACATATATCCTTATCTTCCTTTCTTTTTTAATACTGCTGCTCATTACTAAACATCTTGCACCCTTTATTTAGTAAATTAAAAAAGGAAAAGGGGCTCTTATAGACTATGGCATCCATTATGCCCATAATGTTCCTTGTTTTTCCATTTTGTTTGTCTAAAAATGTGTTTCAAATGAAGTTTGAAAATAAAAAAGAAAAAAAAAAATTAAACAGCTTAAAAGAAGGATTTTTTAACAGGAGCTCTTCCAACTGCTCTCATAAGGCCAGCAAGCTGCATAACCCTGGCCACTTAAGTTCCCCTTTTTGCCTCTGCTGATGCCCTCCTCTCCTCTGCTTTTTTATGAGCTTTTGCTACCTTAAAAACAAACTCTCACACACTCACATAAAAACCACGAACCCAAGCATTGCACTAAAAGGCCTAAATTCTTGACTTTAATAGAGAGTTTTAGTAGAAAAAGGAGGAGCTTCCCATATCAAAACCTTCAGGCGTGGCACATTCTCTGACACAATGGGTATATGCATGTAATCACCCAAATTCTGCTCCCAATAATACCCTTGATCCTCTACCATCTCATAACCCAGGGAGCTTGTAATACCCGGTGGAAGCTCTATCGTGTTAGTGCTAATAATGCTAGTGCTAGTGCTGCTTTTTCATAATCACCCTCCAATCATGCTTTTTCATACTCATTCACAAACCGGTGAGTAAGTATGTTCATAGATTTGTACCTTACTACTTTTATTTCCCTCAAAATGTCTCTATAGTATTTTTCTCGCTCTCACACGACAAAACTTAATGAAATATTATAACTTAACTCCAAAACTAACAAAAGCAGTCTAATCTGTGAAAGCTGAATCAATGTGCTTTGACTGCTTATAATGCAATTTCCCACATTATTTTCAAAATCTAAATTGAAAGTTACAAGGTCAGTTTATCAATATGCTTTAAATCAAAGCTATCTTCACACTAAGTTGGACCAAGAAGGGCTGCTAAAATCATGAAAGTCGCATTAAAATGTAAGCAAATTTTTTACACAATCCTTACAATTGTTCTGCAACATTTCACGAGAAACAGATATTTGTGTCTGTGTGTGTTTGTGTTATTAGATAATCAATGGATATTATGCATCATCAAAATTTCTAGTAATATTCACTTCAATAAAAGAGAAAACATGGCTTATAACATTAAATGATTGTTATGCGGTGCAGGGTTCAATAGAATTGAAATGTTTAAATCAAAACGACTCAAGCCTCAGGAAAAAAAATAAAATAAAAAATCATTGGTTCAATTAAGAGCATATCTAAAAAAAAAAATTCAAAACTGACATTCTAAAATTGGACATCCCAAACAGATAAAGAAAAAAGAAATCACGAAAGTTGAATATCAGTTCGAAAGATCTTCATGCATTGTGCTGGAAAAATATAAATAAATAAATCAATGAGGGTTGCTACAATAAAGGAGCCACCTTGGTAGTGATTTGTGTTTGATATAAATAAAAAATGGAAAGTAAAGAAAAAAAAAAACCCCAGTTTGCATTTTGTAATGAAAATCAGAAATAAAAAAATCAGAAAAGAACACCCATGCATTGTGCATTTTGTAATGAATGGGAGTAGTACATTGATGACTCACCAAGATTCAGTTCGTCGGGTTATGCTTCCTTGAACGAATTCTTCACTGTTCACTACCTCCAAGTGATTTCAACTTTGAATGACGACACCACCGTAGCAATGAATAAAGTCTACTAAAATTTAGAGACACGATGAAGGTGTAAGCCGTTGATGAAGAGTAAATCCTGAGAAAAACCTAAACTTTAGAGAGACAATGAAGAGTAAATGGCGATAAATACCTAACTTTGAAACCTAAACTTGACTCTGAAGGGAGTAAGCCATTGAACGGTGGAAGAGAAAGAACAGAAAAACTGTTGAACAATGAAAGAGATGAAAAGGGAGGGGAAAGTGAAAGGGGAGACTGAAAGGACGGAGTGAAAAGTTCTGGTGAAAGGGGAAAGTGAAGAGTGAAAAGGGAGGGGAAAGTGAAAGAGTACTGAAAACTGAAAAGGGGGAATAGTAAATTTTGGGAATAAAGACCGTAGGAAAGAGTGAAAAGGGGGGAAAGAGTGAAAAGGGGGAAAGATAATTGTTAAAGTTCATATTTTCATGTATTATTTTATATCTCAGATATAATCCGTCTTCAAATTCCACTAAAACTGCCTCCGATATAATTAATCTCAGGCGGTTATTATGTAAGAGCCTCTAATTGAAGTATTTTTATGGAACACCGACCAAAATGTCACACTTTATCAATTTTTTTACCTAAATGCCACGCAAATAGTGTTATTTCCCAATCTGCCATGGGGGCAAGTTCGCTATCCGGTGTAGCGAACTCGGTTTGCTGACGTGTCACATTT
This sequence comes from Gastrolobium villosum, assembly GCA_032173675.1. NCBI lineage: Eukaryota > Viridiplantae > Streptophyta > Magnoliopsida > Fabales > Fabaceae > Gastrolobium > Gastrolobium villosum. The sequence goes on along the minus strand of JAVKPL010013762.1, from coordinate 59,473 downwards.
CTAGTGGATAACAAGTACCAAGTTTTTTTTTTTTAAAAAAAAAATATATGAAGTTCGCTACCCCGTGTAGTGAACTTGGTGTCCACAAGAAATGTGACACGTCATCAAACCGAGTTCGCTACATCTGGTAGCGAACTTGCCCCCGTGGCAGATTGAAAAATAACACCGTTCGCGTGGCATTTAGGTAAAAAAGTTGATGAAGAGTGGCATTTTGGTCACTGTTCTTATTTTTACGTCCTCTCTAAAAAGGGTCGCGTGTATCGCCTCACTATTTGAATTGCAGACGGTTTAATATAAACCGTCTCGGAAATCCCGCCTCTAAATGCCTGTTTGCTTGTAGTGAATGGATTCCTAAATGGTGTTGAATCTTTCTTGTAATTTATATTCATGATTTGAGTTATGCAATTAATCTCTTTCCTCATGACTAGCTTTGTTTATAAACTGATCACTCATAGATAAACACATTAATCTTGCGTGACAATAGGGATGTTGGTGTCTTGATTCAGATTGATTAACTGCTAGAGTTTGTATGATCTAGGCATAGGCTTATAAATTCTATAACTTTATGGCTCTTATGTTAATGCTCAATCTAGGAAAAAGGCACTAAGGGATTAAGCTTTTGAAAATAAAGTAAAGGATTAAATTACTAAGGGATTGTGATTTAATCAATTTTAGAAAGAATCATTAATAACTTAATCTTGGATGTTGATGGCAAGAAAGAGTAGACTTGTTAGGAAAACATTGGGGAAATCAAATCCCTAGCTACGCTTGTCTTTAATTGAGTTTAAACCGTTCTTGCATTTTTTTATCGTTCTTTATAACATCTCACAATTTTAAATTAAGTAATTAAAGTATTAAGTGAGTAATCAAGTGATGGATTAACGAAAATCCCAAAGGATAGACCAAAATACAAAGAAAGGGCAAAACGGTAATTAGCCAACACGCAACCCTAGGAAGATAAAAATTGAGCAGAAGGTCTCAGATGATAAAAATAAGCCTGGAAATGGATTCAGAATGAAAAATTGAGTGGACAAGAAAGTTTCAGAAAAATCAGTAAATAGTGTTTTTCGCGGGTAAAAATACCGCAGTCAGATTGCACCGTAAAACGTGCCAGTGGAATTTTGAGCTCTAGGTTTCAAATATGATTTATAAATGGTTTATAGAGTTAGGAAATATGATTTCTGGAAATATTTGATGGAATTAAGTCAGTTTTGAGAAGCGTGCCAACGGCGCGCACAATAGCATAAAACAATTTTTTCCCCGAACGACCGGAAAACTCCGGATTCATCTCAGTGAGTATAATTAAAGGACATTAGTTAATGTTAAAAATTAGAATTTCTAAATAAGTTTTGAATTTACGGACGTTTAGTGAAATCGGAGAGAAATTCGGATGAGTTTTAAATCGCGTGGGACCCGCTCCCACTTAAAATCACTTAAAACACCCCAAGTCACTATTCATCACCACTTTCTCCTCCCTTTCTCTCTCCTCTTGTGCGCTGAAATCACAGCCCATTCCACCATTTTTGATTCAAAATTTCCTTTGGCCATAACTTAGCCATTTCTCCACCGAATTCAACGATTCTTGTCTTGAATCTTGATGGAAAACAACTTCTGAATCCATTGGCAGCCTTGTTTAGCCTTGAAAGTGAGTGTGTGAGGAGATCTAGCCCCATTTAAGTTGCGGTTTTGTAAGGTTTTTGATGTTTATGAAGCTTTTTCATGCTCCAATGGTGGAGTATACTTAGATGGAGCCATATACCGTGCATTTGGGTGAGTTATTTCAACATTTCATTGGTTGATTTTTGAGTTTTGATTATTGACCCTAAAGAGGGATTTTGTGATATGTTGTGTTAGAGAGCTCAAATGGAAAATGTCTATTAGATGATAATGTCTTAGAATGATGTATTAATGCTAGAAATGCAATGAAAATTTTAAGGGAAAAAAAGTGAATTATAACTTAGAAAATTTGGTGCGTGAAATGGATTTTTGAGTTTTGTGTTAATGTGTGGTATAGTGAATTGTAGTGTGATTATATGATGATATGAAGTGATTATGTGAGTTGTGGACCATAGGAATTGAGTGGAAATCCTTGGTTTGGCTAACAAAGAATTCGGCCATTTATGTATAAGTGTGTAAATTGATGTTTTGGAAAATTTTGGTGTTGTGTTGTGTGATGAAAAAGTCATTAGATGGATTGTGTGGTGATTGGCATGTGGAAGGATCAATGTAAAAATAATAAGTGTTGAAAGTGGCAAAATGTGTCTAAAGTGTAATATTTCGAAAAAATGTTGCGTAAAAGTCGTAAAACAGAAAAACGACGATTGAACTAGCCTTTGGGTAACCTAAGTGAGTGTAATAAAATGAGAAAGAAAATTTAGAAAAATAAAACCTAAATTAAGACTATGATGGCCGAACCCTCCATGGTGTGAGGTGAGGATGTGATGTTTTCGCGCTTTGACGTATTTTGACTGAAACTGACGGCTATACATGGTTGTATAGGTTGCCGTACGTGGATTTAAAATCGGAACAGTGAAACAGTTGATTTCCCGTGGTCCTGGACCAAGTGGATTGAGGTAAGTGATGTGATTTACACATGCTATTTTGAAATTCATGAGTGGTTAAAGTTCTAAGTGTGTGGAATTGTCCTCTGTGTAGGCGTTCCCTGTGAATCAAGCTGTAAGTGGAGTTCTGCGGAGCTCAGTGGAAGGAAAAAGAAAGGTAACCTCTTGGTACTGGGGCTTGTTCCCCTTTTGTGTTCCACCTTGCTAGTTGATGGCAACGGTAGGAAGTGTGTATAAGTAGTGTAGAACAGCATGAGCATGCATATGCATTATCAGATTGGGTACTTATGTACCAGATATCTGGCCAGTAGATATTTTTAGCCTTCGGGCAAGTGTTTCCGGACTGCCACTGGATAGGTCTCCGAGAGGGAGTTCCAGTTGACCCAGGGTCGTGGTGTGTTATCCGGATAGGAGCACACTAGGTAGTCTCGGGTGTATATGGTTGGAAGGGGTACCTTGGTGGGTTGTTCTCTGAACACGCCAGGGGTAGTACCCATAGGCGTATAGCCGAGGACATGGCGTGGTATTGGTAGCTACCATCCCGCATGTCGTAGTTGTTTCTGATATTTCCCCCTTTCTCTAAATCCCTTGCTTTATCCCGTTTTATAACAGTGATGGTGTTTATATTATTGATATACATCGAAGTGAACCATTGGGCGGAGTTTTCTCTAGAACCTCTTGGTTACTGAGATATATCCGTATATCTCACCCCGTCTCGGGGCATTTATTTCAGGATGTACCAGTGGATATGGAGCAGCGGGCAAGAAGCCCGCATGATGATGAGTGGAGTAGTGATGCATATTTCGCTTCAGTGTATTATTATATTTGTCATTTTAGTTATGATTTCATTTGTTAAGTAAAGTTGTAATATATGGATTATTGTAATTTGAAGTTAAAGTGTAAGTGTAATTGTAATTCAGTATTGTAAATATACCATGGATGTATGCTTAGTATGATGGAAGGGCTTTAGGCCTATTTTAGGTTTATGATTATCCGTATGATGAATTATGCATGAAATTGAAAGTTGGTGATTGAAACTATAAAAGATTTGAAAGTGAACTGCTTATGTTTTAAGTGTAAGTTGGATTGGGTTGTAAGTGCCCCAAGGCGTTGTTGGTCCTTATGCAAAATTGGGGATTTTAGGAAATACAAAGGAAACTCTGGTGAATTTTCTGTAGAATTGGCGATTTTTGGGTGAACTTCGAGAGAGCGTATCTCTCTCCATAGTGGTCCGATTGGGACGTGCCATACACCATTTTGAAGCTTAAGATGTCCCCTACGTTGTGTCAAAATCCTAGAATCATTGGTGGTGTGCGCAGCCCATGGTGGCTGATGGCACAAACTGCCCTGTTTTGGCCAGTACTAGTGGGCAGTTTCGGGTCTGTGTTGGAGAATTAATTCCCGCTTCGTTACTTGGCCAAATTAAGCATACGATATATCAAATTGAAGTTTGAGGTGTCTAGTTTATGGTGTAAGAGTTTTAGAGACATTGGCTGGGCGGTTAGGTGCAGTTTATTCCGTGAAGATTGGAGGTTTTAGGTTGTTTTGGAGGTGGTGGGCAATGTTGTTTGTCCAACTTCAAACGGCGATAACCGGAGCTCACGAGCTCGGAATCGAGTGTGTGATAGCTTGTTAGAAAGGTAATTGAATAAGGAATAAGGATAACCTGGAGTCTAGGTTTGGACTTTTGTTTTGTGTTCGCAGAAAAATAAATTAGTGAATCTGGTTAAGTTGGTAAAAACGTAAAAGTGAGGAATTGGCTAAGTGGGTTTATGAGAACCCCTTAGTATCTTGTATGTGATAAAATAAAGTGTATAAATAGTTTAAGTAAGTCTTCCGCTAGTGTTTCAGTTACGATCACAGATTTTAATCGGAAAAAGTTTATTCGCATTTTTATAAATGAATCGCTGTGATTGTAACTGCGCTTAATATCATAATTAATGTTAACAATACCGGTGTACAACGGGCTGTTACATTTTATGGTATCAGAGCAGTTTTGTTAGGGAACTCTGATAATATATATATAGATGTGTTATGTGCTACATAGTTGTATGTAGATTCTTATCGATTACTGTATATGTAATTCCTTAGTGTGGGTCTGATCAACCCATTCCTTTGTGTTACATGTGTGGTCATCGTAAGAAGCCTGCGTAGTAACCTTGAAGCACCGAATGTGAGTCTTTAGCCTGATGTTGTGGCTGTAGTGTTAACTGCTCCATGGACAAAGGGCGGCAGTAAGTTAAGTATGAATATTAGAAGGCATAAGGAAAACAGATTTAAATATTATATCTAACTTCGATGAAAGTCAGGAGAAAAGTGTATTATAAGCAATAGTGGTGTACAATCTATGATATGTACAATATGAGCATAGACGAACTTTGCAGTACTATGAAAAATGAACATATAATAGAGATGAACTTATGAGATTGGGAAATTCCAAGTATATGTGTAGTATAGTAAGACAATTGTGTACAAGTGGTCTTGGTGAATAGACTTCATCAAGGCGAGAGGTTTTGAACTTGAAGAATTATTGAGAAAAGGGAACAAATATGCGTATGTGTGAGTTAAATACGTCATGTTTGATTAGCAGTTATGAGACCAGGACAAGTGGGGTGCACTTGAATGAATTGGGATGGTTCAAGCAGAGAAACAAATAGAATATTCGATGAGTAATCCTACGAGATTTGACCACTTGAAAGTATGATGCTGGTAGATTGGTAATATGAGAGGTATTGAAATATGGGAGTGAATTCCATAAAGAGGTAGTGTTGACTAAACACAAGTGAGGTGAACTAATGATGAGTATATTATTATGTGTAATATGTATGAGGAAAAGTGAAGGAATCGCCATGGATGACACAAGATATATGTACCATGAAGGCACTATTGCAGTTAGTGGATGTCGACTCAAATTGGTAGACGTATCAGTGATATATGAACAGGATGGTTGAGATGTATAGTCATGAGTAAGACAGTAATGAGAATTGTAAAGAAATTATGATCTTGTGGTATATATAAGTACTACTAGTAGTAGTGCGCTTATGAAAATATTGGTATTTGATATGGAGTGACAGACAGAGTAGATGCATTTTCAAGGTAAAGAGATATTCTACAACCACCAAGGGTGGAAGTGAACAGGAAAATTTATGAGTTGCTCTACAGTATAGAGCGTATGTTATGTGAGCCGTAGCAGGCAATGGATTAGAACAATGGCATGATTTTGTGGGTTATTGTTGTATAACAATAAGGTGAGATGGTATGATTAGTGAAAGAATGAATGTAAAACTTAATGTGAAATCAAGTGATTAGTATACGAACAAAGTGACAATAAAGTGCGAAAGTAAGAGGTTAACGAAAGAACTGATGTGTAAAGTGTGCAGAGAGTGTGGAATTATGTGGTCAGCAAAAGAGATAATGTGTAATGTCAAGATGAAATTGATAAGATTAGTTAGTAAGCTGAGTTATAATGGTCAGTGCAAGAACAGACGAGTAGTTTTGAGTGCAAGGAATGATGTAGAATTTTAGTGCAAGGATTAATGTAAATTTCAGTGCAAGGATTGAGGTGAAGTAGTTCTCTGTGATTCGACGGGAATGATTAGAAGATCCCTGTGTGATGGGAAATATGATACTTATACTAAGAGATGTGAGACGTGTACAGAACTTTGAGAAAATTTAGGATTTATGGAATAGGAATTGTGTTATGAACCATGGCAAGTGAATAGTCAAAGTAAAAGAGTAAACAATCTGTGAGAAGAATAAGTAAGGAAGAGATAACGGACTATGGATTGAACGGTAACAAGACAGAAGGAACTATTAAGAGTTAGAAAACGTGTACGAAATTACGAAGAGATTGTGGATTATTATAACAGTGACTATCTTATAAACCAGGTCAGAGGGGTAACTGAGACGAAAGTAAACTACCAGTGAGAAGAATGACACGAGAGAGTAAGATGAATTAACTTATATGTAACAAGTGTATATTATACCACTACTATTAAGATTATGGGGGCAGCCCATGTGGTAATACAAAACAGTTTTGATGTTATATACAGAGGTGATACAGACACCAAATGGACTGGGTCCATGTGTGATCGGGAGTGTACGGAGTACCAGTTTTGCCGTCATATACAGATATATTATGAGTATAAATTTCTCTGTGCACTGGGTGCATGTAATATGAATTGATAGTAGGAAGATCTCAGTGGGGCCTACGTGTCAGGAGTGTATAGCTATCTCTGTGCGGGATAAGTTCCCGGAGACTAGTAGTATTTGATATGAGTAATGAGAAATGAGGAAGTGCTCCACATTGGTGTAACGGTTAGTATGGTAGAGATAATTTATGTAAATGAACAAAGAAGAAACATTGGGGGATGCTTTAGAATAGGGACAACTAGTAGTAAGTCATTTTTACGGCATGGATCATATGGGTGGATTCTCTGATCAGTGAGTCATTACATCTGGGGCCCTTAGGACAACAAGAGCTCGAGGGGTTAAACCTGTGAATGTTGTTACCCACTGTATTGGGAGTGTTTTTCCATATGGTTAACGCAAGATGCGAGGTCATATATTTGTAAATGGACAATAGTATGTCAGATTTGGATATAAGAGTTGTGGCTTAGTGTGTAAGAATTTCAAAGTGTCCTTCTAGGGAGGCTAGTGATGATCAAGATTTCAGGTTAAAACAGTAAGTTGTTAGCCCTAAGGAAAAGATAAATTGAAATAAAGTCAAATACGAACGTGTATTAATAGATGGAAACTATAGTTGTAATTGATTACCAAAAAGTGAATAGCTTGGTTTTGCTGGTAAAGTAGATTGAGAAATGTTGTATCTAGTCGCATATGCCACTTATGGTGGAAGGTGTGTGGAAAAATGCACAGTGTTGATGATGTTTTGATTAAGCACTAATGACGTATGGATGAGTGTTTGTGGTAACTTGGAATATTCTGAGAGACTGATATACCAACTGGTGGTGAATTATAGAAGTAGTGGCAATAATGGAGTTAATTTTAAGTGACTTGATAATTAAGTGTCAAGGATTCCTAGCGAATAGGACTTGTATATGAGTGGTATGACATTTTGAATAGTCCATCAGTTAATAGTGAAGTGGGTCGAGAATTGATTCGTTCCAAAGTGTTTAGTGGAAGTAAGTAAAGCTATAAAGTAATAGTGTTTTGAGTTTGACATCCAGGATTAAATGATGATGATTACGAGAAAGTGGTATAAATGAGTGGAACATATGGTTAAGTTATAACATCGGTGTGGAATGAAAGTTGAAAATAGTTAGTGGGTGAAAATATTAAGCATGAGTCCTCGATATGGAGGTCATTGATGAGTGTTGTATTTAGACCGTGAGAGGTCTGAATATAGAATTGAGCTGACTGAGTTGATAAAGTTGAGATGGTTCAGTTAAAGAAAAGAGTAACAGTGAAAGCAAATTATGAATATGATTACTAGATGGAAAGATTCAGGAGTGTGTGTGGTTAAAAGACCATAAAAGGTTAATCGAAGAGATAAACTATTGTGAGGATTGTTAGTTTCGTATCACAAGGAGAAAGATATAATGGTGAGTACCTAAGAAGAGGTGAAAACACGTGACAAGGAAAAATAAAGTATATGAGTATAGAATTTAATGTGAGTCGGAATCATAAGATACGACAAAGTGCCCTGGAAACTAGAAAGGATGTGCTTCGGTGAAAGCTAAGAAAATAACTAAATCATAAGAGTAGTAACAGTAACGGAAAGAACTAGTGTGTCTGAGTATGGTTGAAACAGTGAGGACAGAGAAAAGAGTTAAGTGCTAAAGAAAGTGTGAAGATACATGAAAACAGTTAGAGTCTATTATGGAAACAACTAGAGATTTTGGGAACAACATTGGGTCAGAAAGACAGATGAAGATGAGGATGAGATGAAGTGAGACAAACAAATTGTAATGTGGTCGTCTATTACCGATGAATTGGTGAAAGTGTAACCATAAGCCGTGAAGAGCTTAAAGTATTGCGAATTGAAGGTCGTGGCACCATAAATGACAAGTGTAAAATGAGTATATGATGAACTACAGTGAGTGAAAAAGCAACAGTGGTTTAAGGAAACAATGAAAGATATAATGAGTTAAGGGGTTAGATACCCGAAGTTATCAAGTTTGTGAAGGACTAAATAATCATGGATACCACATAAATGAGATTTTCGATTACACCCCGTGTTACGGGACCATTAAAATGTAATTTTGCGGACAAAATTCTAAAAGGTGGGGGTGATTATAACACCTCACAATTTTAAATTAAGTAATTAAAGTATTAAGTGAGTAATCAAGTGATGGATTAGCGAAAATCCCAAAGGATAGGCCAAAATACAAAGAAAGGGCAAAACGGTAATTAGCCAACAGGCAATCCTAGGAAGATAAAAATTGAGCAGAAGGTCTCAGATGATAAAAATAAGCCTGGAAATGGATTCAGAACGAAAAATTGAGTGGACAGGAAAGTTTCAGAAAAATCAGTGAATAGTGTTTTTCGCGGGTAAAAATATCGCAGTCAGATTGCACCGTAAAACGTGCCAGTGGAATTTTGAGCTCTAGGTTTCAAATATGATTTATAAATGGTTTATAGAGTTAGGAAATATGATTTCTGTAAATATTTGATGGAATTAAGTCAGTTTTGAGAAGCGTGCCAACGGCGCGCGCAATAGCGTAAAACAGTGTTTTCCCCGAATGACCGGAAAACTCTGGATTCATCTGAGTGAGTATAATTAAAGGACATTAGTTAATGTTAAAAATTAGAATTTCTAAATAAGTTTTGAATTTACGGACGTTTAGTGAAATCGGAGAGAAATTCGGATGAGTTTTAAATCGTGTGGGACCCGCTCCCACTTAAAATCACTTAAAACACCCGAGGTCACTATTCATCACCACTTTCTCCTCTATTTCTCTCTCCTCTTGTGCGCTGAAATCACAACCCATTCCACCATTTTTGATTCAAAATTTCCTTTGGCCATAACTTAGCCATTTCTCCACCGAATTCAACGATTCTTGTCTTGAATCTTGATGGAAAACAACTTCTGAATCCATTGGTAGCCTTGTTTAGCCTTGAAAGTGAGTGTGTGAGGAGATCTAGCCCCATTTAAGTTGCGGTTTTGTAAGGTTTTTGATGTTTATGAAGCTTTTTCATGCTCCAATGGTGGAGTATACTTAGATGGAGCCATATACCGTGCATTTGGGTGAGTTATTTCAACATTTCATTGGTTGATTTTTGAGTTTTGATTATTGACCCTAAAGAGGGATTTTGTGATATGTTGTGTTAGAGAGCTCAAATGGAAAATGTCTATTAGATGATAATGTCTTAGAATGATGTATTAATGCTAGAAATGCAATGAAAATTTTAAGCGAAAAAAGTGAATTTTAACTTAGAAAATTTTAGTGCATGAAATGGATTTTTGAGTTTTGTGTTAATGTGTGGTATAGTAAATTATAGTGTGATTATATGATGATATGAAGTGATTATGTGAGTTGTGGACCATAGGAATTGAGTGGAAATCCTTGGTTTGGCTAACAAAGAATTCGGCCATTTATGTATAAGCGAGTAAATTGATGTTTTGGAAAACTTTGGTGTTGTGTTGTGTGATGAAAAAGTCATTAGATGGGTTGTGTGGTGATTGGCATGTGGAAGGATCAATGTAAAAATAATAAGTGTTGAAAGTGGCAAAATGTGCCTAAAGTGTAATATTTCGAAAAACGTTGCGTAAAAGTCGTAAAACAGAAAAACAACGATTGAACTAGCCTTTGGGTAACCTAAGTGAGTGTAATAAAATGAGAAAGGAAATTTAGAAAAATAAAACCTAAATTAAGACTATGATGGCTGAACCCTCCATGGTGTGAGGTGAGGATTTGATGTTTTCGCGTTTTGACGTATTTTGACTGAAACTGACGGCTATACATGGTTGTATAGGTTGCCGTACGTGGATTTAAAACCGGAACAGTGAAACAGTGGATTGCCCGTGGTCCTGGACCAAGTGGATTGAGGTAAGTGATGTGATTTACACATGCTATTTTGAAATTCATGAGTGGTTAAAGTTCTAAGTGTGTGGAATTGTCCTCTGTGTAGGCGTTCACTGTGAATCAAGCTGTAAGTGGAGTTCTGCGGAGCTCAGTGGAAGGAAAAAGAAAGGTAACCTCTTGGTACTGGGGCTTGTTCCCCTTTTGTGTTCCACCTTGCTAGTTGATGGCAACGGTAGGAAGTGTGTATGAGTAATGTAGAACAGCATGAGCATGCATATGCATTATCACAGTGGGTACTTATGTACCAGGTCTCTGGCCAGTAGATATTTTTAGCCTTCGGGCAAGTGTTTCCGGACTGCCACTGGATAGGTCTCCGAGAGGGAGTTCCAGTTGACCCAGGGTCGTGGTGTGTTATCCGGATAGGAGCACACTAGGTAGTCTCGGGTGTATATGGTTGGAAGGGGTACCTTGGTGGGTTGTTCTCTGAACACGCCAGGGGTAGTACCCATAGGCGTATAGCCGAGGACATGGCGTGGTATTGGTAGCTACCATCCCGCATGTCGTAGTTGTTTCTGATATTTCCCCCTTTCTCTAAATCCCTTGCTTTATCCCGTTTTATAACAGTGATGGTGTTTATATTATTGATATACATCGAAGTGAACCATTGGGCGTAGTTTTCTCTAGAACCTCTTGGTTACTGAGATATATCCGTATATCTCACCCCGTCTCGGGGCATTTATTTCAGGATGTACCAGTGGATATGGAGCAGCGGGCAAGAAGCCCGCATGATGATGAGTGGAGTAGTGATGCATATTTCGCTTCAGTGTATTATTATATTTGTCATTTTAGTTATGATTTCATTTGTTAAGTAAAGTTGTAATATGTGGATTATTGTAAATTGAAGTTAAAGTGTAAGTGTAATTGTAATTCAGTATTGTAAATATACCATGGATGTATGCTTAGTATGATGGAAGGGCTTTAGGCCTATTTTAGGTTTATGATTATCCGTATGATGAATTATGCATGAAATTGAAAGTTGGTGATTGAAACTATAAAAGATTTGAAAGTGAACTGCTTATGTTTTAAGTGTAAATTGGATTGGGTTATAAGTGCCCCAAGGCGTTGTTGGTCCTTGTGTGTGCCACCCATTGGATTTTGCTGGATTTCAGGTATAATGGTAGTGTTAAACAGCTTATGCAAAATTGGGGATTTTAGGAAATACAAAGGAAACTCTGGCGAATTTTCTGTAGAATTGGTGGTTTTTGGGTGAACTTCGGGAGAGCGTATCTCTCTCCATAGTGGTCCGATTGGGACGTGCCATACGCTATTTTGAAGCTTAAGATGTCCCCTACATTGTGTCAAAATCCTAGAATCATTGGTGGTGTGCGCAGCCCATGGTGGCTGATGGCACAAACTGCCCTGTTTTGGCCAGTACCAGTGGGCAGATTCGGGCTGTGTTGGGGAATTAATTCCCGCTTCGTTACTTGGCCAAATTAAGCATACGATATATCAAATCGAAGTTTGAGGCGTCCAGTTTATGGTGTAAAAGTTTTAGAGACATTGGCTGGGAGGTTAGGTGCAGTTTATTCCGTGAAGATTGGAGGTTTTAGGCTATTTTGGAGTTGGTGGGCAATGTTGTTTGTCCAACTTCAAACGGCGATAACCGTAGCTCACGAGCTCGGAATCGAGTGTGTGATAGCTTGTTAGAAAGGTAATTAAATAAGGAAAAAGGATAACCTAGAGTCTAGGTTTGGAATTTTGTTTTGTGTTCGCAGAAAAATAAATTAGTGAATCTGGTTAAGTTGGTAAAAACGTAAAAGTGAGGAATTGGCTAAGTGGGTTTATGGGAACCCCTTAGTATCTTGTATGTGATAAAATAAAGTGTATAAATAGTTTAAGTAAGTCTTTCGCTAGTGTTTCAGTTACGATCACAGATTTTAATCGGAAAAAGCTTATTCACATTTTTATAAATGAATCGTTGTGATTGTAACTGCGCTTAATATCATAATTAATGTTAACAATACCGGTGTACAACGGGCTGTTACATTATTGGTTTTTCATCTTGAAAATCAAAAATAGTTTTTAAATTCTATTTTATTAATTCAAATTATATTCTCAAGGACTTCCCAGATCAATCCAACTTTAATTATATAAATAAATTATTGCTTGATAAATCAATTGTCATGGGATCGACAATCTTACTTTTACCACTCTATTACTTGTACGATAGGTGCACTTGTCGAAGTCGCAACATGTACCTTGATTTATTTACAAGGGGGAGTTTCGGATTGTTATGATTATATTTTTAAGCGGGGAGCCTAGCATTGATGATCATATTAGATTTACAGACATGGAGCCTAATCGAGCAGAGAACTCTTAATTGATATGTTGCATTTTTGTTTGAGTATACCTTGGTTCAAGATATGTATAACATTTTATTAAAATAAAAATTTATGAATTTTATTAATTGATTTGGATTGTAAGTTTACTTTCCAACCTTGATAATGTTAAATGGTTAACTACATTTAACATTTAATATCATATGTGGTAAAGAAACACATCAATCAAAGCAAGATATGGATAATAGGAATTATGATGTCTATGTCGAGAGCGGTAATCGCTCTGCCAAATAGATGTTGAATTGTCCCATAACTCCTGTTCGAAAGCCACTTTTGTATCTGGATTCAAATGTCAAAGTTTCACCATCCTTAATCTTGATAGAACCTGGTTTTGGATAACAAACAGACATTCCAACCGCGTAACCTTTCTCATCTCCTGCTTTCTTTCCCTTTCCATATTTTGGTTTTGAGGTACATAAAGTCCTTCCATCCTAAATTAAACAAAAGCACAATTGAATAAGTAAAGATGCATTGAAATATATATATATATATATATATATATATATATATTTGACTTCTTAATTAAAATAGTATGAGTCAAGCTAAATTATAACTTAAAGAAACAAATCAAGCACACAAAGCTTAATAAAGAATAATCTACAACAAATGATAAAGATTATTTGAAAATGATACAAAATAATGAACATTAATTACCTGTCCGTATAGAGTTGCATTAATAGCACCTGAATGCATATGACCACTAGCATAGATGAGATAACCACCTTTTTCCATTGGGATGTTTGCTTTCTGGACATGAGGAGAGTCATTACTACCATTCGCGGGAACAGTATATTCTACCTGTAACAAGTTAATCGATATTTGTTGCTGAGTGCTTGCTTTGAAGAATTTTGATTTTGAATTTAGTTAAGATTGAAAAGTCTACTTCATGAATAATTTATTAATTTACCTGGCACTGATGGACTACTTTGGATCCGTTTGATCTCACCTGATCGGTTGAATCAAGTACATAAATCTTCACAGGAATTTGGTGTTGGTCCCAATCAACCCACCTTATTTTGTATCTTAGGGAAAGGTTTCTCCTTGGGCCTTCAAAACCCTCTCTCAATTTGCATTGAAATTTGTCTTGGCAACAAAACATTCCTCCCTTATAATCCTTGGTCAATGGTTCGCCATAAGTGCCCCTTGTGACATTATAAAAGTCCTTTGGGAGATTAAACATGTCACATCTACATTCAGAACAACCTTCCCTATCGAGTGCACCACGAGTATCAATTGCCATTATGTTTAATAGCCATTTCTCTTCGTATCCATCGGGAATTTCTGCAGGGTTACCTATTTCTACCGCAAAAGGATCTGGAATGTTTGAGGATGTTCTTCGTGATTCACCTCCCATGCCCCAATAAAATGGAAGAACATAATCGTAGCATGGGCCTTCATTTCTCTTGAAAATGAAACCATCTAGTTTACTGTGACGAGCCTTAGGATTCTTTGACAAGGTAATATTCTCAAAGTATCTTATGATAAAAAAATGGTGAAGGTAAGTATCATACAAAGGCACAGAATTCCCTTCTTCATCAATTAGTTCAGCATCGACACTCTTGATTCCAACATGGCCTTTTGGAAACTCAATATCAAAAAAACCTTCCGCTAGAATTGATCCTGGTCCCATTTCAAACTTTTTAGACACATAAGTAGCTGACTTGACTCCATTATGCCCTTTTGGAGACTCAATATTTAACCAAGTTTTCTCCGGAAATGAGTATGTTGTGCTTGATAGCAACACTAGGATTGATAATGGAAGTATCAACGCTTTAGAGATAAACCTTGTGTTTACCTGTATGCAAAGCATCATTATTACATGTTTAGTTATGGATAATATTTGTAATGTTATTCTTTTATGTAAACATATTTAAAGGGCAGGCACATTAAGTTAGTTTGAAGAAGACAAAGCGTAAGATGAACTTGGCAAAAAAAAATCGCATACCACATGACAACAAGATGAGGGGATGATCATTGTGGACATAAGGTCTTTGTCGGAGGTAGAACCAATTTTTGAAATTTTAATATAATGGGTGGAGATAACTTTGTGTACATAAGGAGTTCTAGTTTATTGCTTTTATAGTAGATTGTTTGGCAATGAATTAGCCGCGTAACTTAATGCCAATTCAACATAGATTCTAGATGCTTGTTTCTGTTGAGCGTCTCAAGTGTTTTGAATTTATCTGAAAGTGGTTTCTAGATGCAGGAACTTATGCCAGCCCTTCAACAATTCTATAGAGCGCTATTTATGGGCATATCAAGTTGACGTCAGCAGCTGAGAGTTTATCTCAACAAAAAATCGTCTAGACTCTAGATGGCATAATTTCCTTTTTGTAGCCAAATTAGTTAAATGTTTTTTGTTAATTTTTTTTTATTTGTTAAAGTTAAGTTTTTTACCGTCAGTATAGGAATCATGTGGATAAGAAAAATGGTAACCCCTGTATTACATATTAGCCGACATAGCAAACACAGCTCCGATCCTTTAGAATACGTAATTAGCTTGTTAACAAAGTTTAGGCACATAATTAGTAAAATACATCTGTAGTTAATGTACAAACAATTAAACATTTTTTTTTATTATTGCTTTCTAAAAATGACAAATATTCAAAAGGTGCTTGCATACAAAATTTAAATAATTTGCCATTATATAAGAGATTCAGAAACGTAGAGTGTTTATAGAGCTTGCTAACGCTAATTTTATGACAGCTGATCCCTTGACAAAAGGAATTACCCTACAAGACATTTTGCGCGTTGGTCATTAGACAGCATGTGGCTACGCCACTGTTTACCTATTGAATTCTACATTGCACAGCATCTATGGAATATTAGGAATCTCTTTGGGATAACCCTTAAAATTGACAGCAACTCCATTAGAAGGCATGATTTGGGCCAAGGGATTTCTATCCATGTTTTAGATGGTTGATTGAGTGTTCCACGTCGGATATGAAAGCCTCCATATGATATGTTGTTCGTGCAAAAAATATGGACACAGAAGGGACACATGCACCATGAATGAGGCCATGCAATGGAACTAAGGAGGATCATTTGTTCCCAAGCCAGTGGAAGGATTGGAGGAAAGTGTAGATACTCCTTTACCTCAAGGAAGCTAGGAAGATAACTTTGGCAACTGGATGATAATGCAGCGACCACAACAGGGGTGCCACCCCAAGGTGGCTCAAAAGTCATCGAATGTAATATTATTGCATCAGACCATGTCAAGACGGTTACAATTGGGAACAAGCCATTACAATTAGGTACAAGCTCGAGATTTGAGGTGATCGTTAAGGTGCTGCAGGAAAATCCTATTGGAATTAATGATTTATAAGGAGTGATGAATCACTACTTAAAAACTAAGAAGACCGTACAAAACGAACAGGAAACTAATAATAAGGATATAAATGGGGCTTAAACTATGAGGAGGGGTTTTCAAAACCTAGAACAGCCCAACAAGAGGGCCAAGCTCCTTAGGAGTCCAACCGTAAGAAAAATAGGATCACTGGCATTTCCATCAACTCAAAGCAGATCACAAAGACCAACCCTAGGCATATGGGAGTGGGCTCATTGTCCAAATAAAAAATGTTACAAAGTTATCCTCTCCTAATGGGGAATAAAGAAGTTGATACGTTTGGCACTTTCACTTTCATCCTTACATCTTGAAGAGCAAACAAAAAGTGGTAGGGACATACTCTAACACCTCCAAATTTCTAACAATTTATAAAATATTCTTATAATAAATAAATCGTCAAAATTCTTGTTTAATAAGGATAATCATCAACTAACATATTCAGCACAACATTAATAATAATATTACATACAAGAAAATATTCACAACTCAATGATATTCATCATAATCAACTCAAATATCAAATTTCATTATTAATCATGTTTATATTCATTTAGTGTATTTAATGGGAAGAGAACCATGATAGACCTAGGAAACCCTGCCAGTCTACCCTGTGAACTAGGAAACCCTGCCTGTTGTAAGAACCTGCACCGCTAATTAAGAAGATTAATTAAATAAATATGATAATTAGGAAATAATTCCATAATTGATCCTAATAATTATTATGAGGCTTTAATAATTATAGTAAGTGGGTAATAATGCTGAAAGTCGCTTTTCGGGCGAAAAGCGCAAATACCGGTTATGCTACCTGGTATAAGTGCGTACCGGTGAAGTATCCCGGAAAATTATAATAAGTGCATGATAATTACTAGAATAATATGTAGGACTTGTAAAACGAGTTTCAAGTCAAAATAATGAGAACTGGTGCCAGAACTGATACTGGTTATGGAAAAGCGCGTATAAAAATATGATAATTCTTAGAAAAATGAGTAGGTTAAGATTCCAAAGTTTGGGATTAAAATGTTTTGTGTAGCTATTAATGCTAATATTGCGCGTTAAATGACCATGTGGCTATTTATACTCATACTAAGGGCACACAACCCTAGAAATCAGATTTCCTGCGTGAATTTGAGGCTGGTCAGCTCCTTGTTACTGTTCCATTGTCTTTGTGCTCCATTTGGTGAGCTTTGAAGCTTCCTCTTCCATTTCTCTTCATCTATACACTTGGTGTGAGTGAGAATCATCCTTGTGAGTGGGAAAATAGCTTCATTTCTGAGTTAGAGGGTCAGTGTGAGGGAGGTTAGTTGCTGCCTTGGTTGTTTGGCTGTTGGTAAGCCACGATCATGGCATTTTGAGGTCCAAGTGGTGACCTTTGGTGAGAAAGAACCAACCTTTGTGCTGCTATCTTCGTGCACCTGTTAAGGCAGATTTTTGGAGCTGTTTGGTGAGCTCCAAGGGCCTTCTTGCTGAGTTTTAAGCTTGGGTAAGTGTTACCAACCTTTGATCATGAGTTTAATGAGTTAAAGTTGAGGTCTTGGCATGTTTAATAAGTTAAACAAGTAAGTAATCTGAGTATGAACTTAAAATAGTGTAAAGATGCATGCTTTAACGTTTTTAAGTGTTAAAAGTTGGACCTTTGGTGGATGTTTTCACGAAATGCAGAAACTGCATTCTGTCATGAAATATCCGGATATGTGTTCGAGAAATATCCAGATATTGATATCCGGATATGGTATCCGGATATGGGGTTCTGTGATATCCGGATATGGGATATCCAGATATTCTGGGATTTCGATGAACAGTGAGGTACTGTTCATACAGAACTGATCTATGGGTTGTGGACCCTAGATTGAGGAAGTTGGACTTCCGTAATAACTTAACTAAGTCAGAACCTAATGGGTTAAGGGCTTATGGCTTTGTGGGAAGCCTTAAGACGTAAAACGTAAAAGGAAAAACGTAGTCTTCATGCTCATGCTTATGAGCTTTCAGTATTAATATGATTGCTGGTCCTAAATCAGATTGTGTTCTGCTGTGTTGGACTTGAGCTATTTGGACTCTTTGCTTGGATTGATTGCTTGCAAGGTAAGCTTTTGTGTCCTCGGTTTAGCCATGTTGTGGTTCCACCATGTCCCATGGGGAGATGGTCTTATGCATGCTGTGTTACATGCTTTTGATGTTTTGGAAATGCTGTTGAGCTTTATATGCAATGTGCTTGATAGGACGTAAATTCGTTCCCATTTAATGCACCTGTCAGTTGTGCAGGAGACGTAGGATTAAAGTCTTCTAAAAGCAGAGGCAGTGCACCAACTGAGCAGCTGGAAATGTGAAGAGCAGAGAATCAAGAGTTCTCATTGGTTGAAAAAGGAAGCAAGGCATGGGACATTTTGCAAACTACGGCTAATCATCACTCATCCCTGCAAACTGCTACAATCTTCACGATCAGCTACCATCGTGTCGTCCCCTCATACAAGCTACCAGCTCCCAAGGAATTACACCTTTGCCACTCCTCTTCCAGCTATAAATAGGACAACCTTCACACAACAACATCATCGACTCCTGGAGGGTTCTGCTACCCGGTATAAATGCGTACGGGTGAAGTATCCCGGAAAATTATAATAAGTGCATGATAATTACTAGAATAATATGTAGGACTTTTAAAATAAGTTTTAAGTCAAAATAATGAGAACTAATGCCAGAACTGATACTGGCTATGGAAAAGCGCGTAGCTATTAGCGTTAATACAGTACGATTAACCTTAAACCGCCTATATATACTAAATGGCACAGATTTCTAGGGCATATTACGGCCTCCTACGTGACTCCTTGCTGGTGTGTGAGTTCCCCTTGCTGCCACCTTCATTTCTTGGTCATTTGGCTTGGAAATCTCCCAAGTCTTCACCTTTCCTCTCATCTTTCATCATCTAAACACTTAGTGGAGTGTAGGGTGAGTGTGAGGATCAATCATTCTGAGTTAGTGGGTTGTTCTTGAGTGTGTAGTGGCTGACTTCATTGGTTGTAGGGGTTTGAACCTTTGTTCCTTGGGTGTGTGGCTTCAAGAAGCCACCTTTGTAGAGAAAGGACCCTCCTTGGTGTAGAATTTTCGTTTGATGTACAAGTCAGCATATGAGGAACCATTGGTAACTTATTCCTCTGTTTTAAGCTTTGGGGTGAGATCACTAACTTTGATCATGTGTTTTAATGGTTAAAGTTGATGTCTTGCCATGTTTAATGAGTAAACAAGTAACCAACTGGTATGTGGACCTAAAATAGAATTAAAGATGCATGCTTTAAGGTTTAGACTGGGTAAAAGTTGGATCTTTGGTTGGATTTTCACGAAATGCAGAATCTGTGTTCTGTCGTGAAATATCCAGATATTTGGTTATGAATATCCAGATATTGATATCCGGATATGGGTATCCGGATATTGATATCCGATATCCCAGATATGGGATATCCGGATATACACCCGACATATATCCGGATATTCTGGGATTTCGATGAACAGTAAGGTACTGTTCATACAGAAGTGATGTATGGGTTTGTGGACCCTAGTATGATGAAGTGGTACTTCTCTAATAAGTTGTTTAAGTCAGAACCTAAGTGGTTAAGGGCTTGTGGCTTTGTGTGAAGCCTCAAGACGTAAACCGTAAAAGGAAAACGTAGTCTTCATGCTTATATTTATGAGCTTTGAATATTGATACGATTGCTGGTCCAAAACAGATTGTAATCTGCTGTGTGTTGGACTTGAGCTGTGTGGACTCTTGGCATAGGATTGTGAGCTTGCAAGGTAAGCTTTTGTGTCCTCAGTTTAGCCATGTTGTGGTTTCACCATGTCCCATGGGGCTATGGTTATATGCATTTTGAGTTACATGATTTTGACATTTTGGAAATGCTGTTGAGCTGTTATATGCAATGTGCTGTATGATATGCATGTGATGTCCACCTATACGGTAAGCCTGAGTATGTAGTACATACAATATGGTGAGGCTGTGGGTGAGGTGCAAGCGGTTTTCCTTGTACTACTATGTAGGTAATAGACGTATTCCTGCATTTCTCTGGCCAGTAGAATAGTCATAACACACATGGCATGAATATCTGTTGCACTGCATACTTTTGGAACTTATATTGAAATTACTATTTTTGGAACTTATATTGCACATGTAAGTGAGCTTAGGATGGAAGATCCTTGAGGACGCCTTGTCTTACTGAGATCTCTTGTTTAGAGATATCACCCCACGTTTGGGGACGCTTATTTCAGGTTCAGGTAACCTTTGGGTTGAGACCACGGGTGGCAGGAGGCCAGAGTTGAGTTAGATATTGTTGTATGTGCTGACCTGTTGGATATTGGCTGCTGCTTATGTTTTCTGTCATTTTTTTATGATATTTGAGTTGAGATTGCTGTTGGGCATTTATGGCCTTATTTGGTGAGCATGGGGTTTGTCCATGCCACTTAGACTTGATTATGTCTTGCTTATTTAAAGTTGTAATAATGTATCAGGATTTTGGTCCAGGCTATGTGTTATAGTCTTGTGAGTTAGATACTCAATTTATTTATGTAATGAGGTATTTCAGTTATTTGTCTTGCAATTTACATACAGACGATGTTTTATGAATATGAATTAAGTAATTCAACTTGGTAATGATGATGACGTCATAATTGAAAAGAAAAAGATATTCTGCAAATTTTTAATTAAGCGTGGCTTAATACGATGACATGTTAACAAACTGGGTTAACACAGGGTGTTGCAATAAGCACTTGCACATAGCCAAAACGGAGCTCCCTTCACACTCACAACGAAGTCTCTCACCCACACCAAGTGTTTAGGTGAAGAAATGAGGTTGAAAGGTGGTTTCTTGCAAGTTTTTCTATGGAGAATGGAGGTGGCAAGGTAAGGAGAAGGTGGCAGCATCCACTAACCAAAATATCACGTAGGAGGCATAATTTCTGACCTAGAAATGTACCATGGCCTTATATAGGCCACTTAAGGTTTAATCGCGCAGTATTTGCATTAATAGCTACGCAAAATATTTTAATCCCAAACTTTGAAATCTTAATCTACTCATTTTTCAAAGATTTTTCATATTTTTATTTTAGTTTTCGGAGCACCTTTCCGGTACGCGCTTTTCCATAGCCAATATCAGTTCTGGCACCAGTTCTCATTATTTTGACTTGAAACTCGTTTTACAAGTCCTACATATTATTATAGTAAATATCATACACTTATTATAATTTTCCGGGATACTTCACCGGTACGCATTTATACCGGGTAGCAGAACCAGTATCTGCGCTTTTCGCCCGAAAAGCGACTTTCAGCATTAAAACTCACTTACTATAATTATTAAAGCATCATAATAATTATTAGGGTCAATTATGGAATTATTTCCTAATTATCGTATTTAATTAATTAATCTCCTTAATTAACGGTGCGGGTTCTTACATATTCCACATGTAAGTGAGCTTGGGGTGGAAGATCCTTGAGGACCCCTTGTCTTACTGAGATTTCTTGTTTAGAGATCTCACTCCACGTTTGGGGACGCTTATTTCAAGTTCAGGTAACCCAGGGGTTGAGACCTCCAGTGGCAGGAGGCCAGAGCCGAGTTAGATATTGCTGTTATATGCTGACATGTTGGATGCTGGATATTCCTGTTGCTTTTATGCTTTTAGCTTCAGTTATTATTATGTTGTTGCTATTGAGACTGCTGTTGGGCTTTGTTGCCTTATTTGGAGAGCATGGGGTTTGTCTATGCCACATTGATTGACGTTGTCTTGTTTTTTGTTATGAGATGTAATAATGTATCAGGATTATTGTCCAGGCTATGTGTTGTAGTCCTGTGACTTAGATATGCACTTTATTTATATATTGAGGTATTTCAGTTAGCTGTCTTTTGCAATTTACATACAGGCGACGTTTTTATGAAATTGATTAAGTAATCAACTTGGTTAATATTAATGATGTCATAATTGATTTAAAGAAAAAGTTAATCCGCATTTTAATTAAGCAAAGCTTAATATGATGACATGTTAACAAACCGGGTATACACGGGGTGTTATATTTTATGGTATCAGAGCTAGGTTCGGGGAAAAGCCTGTATGTATTGCAATACTTAGGATGCTTTGTTGTGTGTCTATCTTGTGTTCTCTCTTATTGGTTTTATTATGATAATGCATATGTGACCACATGGCGTGGGCCTGATCAACTAATTCTATGTGTATGTTATGAAGAATCATGGTACAACCAAGGAGGAACCAAGGTACTAGTGAGGGTCAACCCGACCCGGTCCTGGCTGCATTGGCTGAAATGCATGCGACCCGACAAGCCGACCAGGAGGCCATGAGAATGGCGAACCAGGCCATGCTGGACGCCTTCAGAGAGGCGAACAGGAAGTCCACTGAGGTTTTTTCGATACTTCCCATATGGTGAGCAGGAGAGGAAGCAAGGGGAGTTCGACAGGTTAGTTCAGGGATCGTTGTCTGTTGACGAGTACCTGGCCAAGTTCAATGAGCTGGTTAAGTTTGCTCATTTCAGGATGGAGAGGCCTACTTCAGTTTTTTTGGCAGCTAAGTTCCGCAGAGGACTTAGTGATGATATTGTTGATCACCTTGCTGGTTCTGCTTCGAGAGGCTTCGGGACACTTGTGCAGCAATGTCGGGATATCGAGGATTCTGCAATGCGAGCAAGGCCAAGAGGGCCAAGGATGCTGAGACGAAAGTTGCTGGTAGTTCCATTTCTTGGAGAGACAGGAAGTTTGGGAACAAAGGAAATGGAAAGCAGATGGCGGTTCGGCAAGCGCCAAATCAGTTTAAGAGGACTTCTGCTCAGGGGAGTGCAGCGAGACCTTCTGCTCCCAGATGCTCGGGATGCGGGAAGACTCATTTTGGGCCGTGTTCTACAGGCCAGCTGATCTGTTTCCAGTGTGGCAAGGAGGGCCATTACTCCAGAGATTGCCCGTCGTCGATGGCGAGAGCTGCTACAGTGTAGGCAGTTCCCTTGCAGATGGTTCCTACAGCAGCACCGGCAGTGGCACCTGCTACTGGGCGTGTTTACACCTTGGATCGGCAGCAGTCGGACAGAGCTCCGAACCTTGTCAGAGGTACTGTTACCATTGGTGAATCTTTGGCTGATGTCTTGTTTGACTCTAGGGCTAAGCATTCTTTCATTGCTACCCCGATTGCTTGGGGCTTGAGTTGCCCATGTCTCTGCTTTCTCCACCGTTGCGAGTGACCACCACCACTGGAGAAAGGTGTGATTATACCACTGTTCATCGCAATGTGGCGTTTCAGTGAGATGGCCGTGACTTCTCGGTAGATCTGATAGGATTGCCGATGGCCAACTTGGAGATTATTCTGGGCATGGATTGGTTGTCCAGAAATTATGTGATGATTGATTGTTGTGCCAAGCGAGTGGTGATGTCTCCGTGTGACTCCACAGTTAGTTTCTCGCCTCACATTTCGTTGCTGCAGGCTAGGAGAGCCTTGAGAGCAGGGGCATATGGTTATGTCATGTTGGGAGGTTTGGTGAGTGGGACACAGGAGGATATCACTGGCATTCCTGTGGTGAGGGAGTTCCTCGAGGTGTTTCCTGAGGAGATTCCTGAGTTTCCGCCACAGAGGGAGATAGAGTTCTCCATAGATCTGTTTCCTGGTGTGGGGCCTATTTCGTTAGCTCCATACCGGATGTCACCACCGGAGTTGGCAGAGCTAAAGAAGCACATTGAAGATCTTTCGGCGAAGGACTTCATTCGACCGAGTGTGTCTCCGTGGGGAGCACCGGTCATCTTCATGAAGAAGAAGGACGGGACAATGCGATTGTGCATCGACTACAGGCAGCTGAACAAGGTGACGATCAAGAACAAGTATCCCCTTCCGCGTATTGATGACTTGCTGGATCAGCTCAGGGGTGCTTGCGTGTGTTCAAAGATTGATCTCCGGTCCGGATACCATCAGATTCAGGTGAAGCCGGAGGATGTCCCCAAGACCGCATTTCGTTCGAGATACGGTCACTTTGAGTATTTGGTGATTCCGTTTGGACTCACCAATGCACCTGCAGTGTTCATGGATTACATGAACCGGATTTTCCAGTCGTACCTGGACAAGTTTGTGATCGTCTTCATTGACGATGTTTTGATTTACTCCAAGACGGAGGAGGAGCATGATGAGCATCTGAGAATTGTGCTGCAAGTGCTGAAAGAGAAGAAGTTGTATGCGAAGCCTTCCAAGTGTGAGTTTTGGCTCAGGTCCGTGAAGTACCTTGGGCATGTGATTTCTGCTGAGGGAGTTGCAGTGGATCCAAACAAGATTGAGGCAGTGATGGATTGGGCGAGACCCAAAACTGTTTCTGAAGTTAGGAGTTTCTTGGGTTTGGTCGGTTACTACAGGAGGTTTATCGAGGGATTCTCCAAGATGGTCTTGCCGTTGACTAACCTTACTCGTAAGGAGATTTCATTTGTGTGGACTTACGAGTGTGAGGAACGATTTCAGGAGTTGAAGGAGATATTGACTACCACATCTGTGTTGATCCTTCCTGATCCTGATGAGCAGTTTGAGCTTTACTGTGATGCTTCTGGAAAGGGGCTGGGCTGTGTTTTGATGCAGACTAGTAGAGCGGTTGCTTTTGCTTCGAGGTAGTTGAAGCCTCATGAGGAGAACTACCCGACTCATGACTTGGAGTTGGCGGCCATCGTGTTTGCTTTCAAGATTTGGAGGCATTATCTTTTTGGTTTGAAATTTGTGGTGTTCAGTGACCACAAGATCTTGAAGTATCTTTTCGATCAGAAAGAGCTGAACATGAGCCAGAGGAGATGGATGGAGTTCCTGAAGGATTACGACTTTGAGTTGAAGCACCATCCTGGCAAGGCCAATGTGGTAGCATATGCTTTGAGCTGGAAATCCGGGAGCCTATCCAGTTTGTTGCTTGGTAATTTTGACGTGGTAGAGAAGTTTCGAAACCTGGCAGTGACCTCTCCGTGCGAGGGTTCACTGTTCAAGATGGAAGCAACAAACATTGTGAATGAGCTGTTATAAAAGATCAAAGAGGCGCAAGTGCAGAGAGAATGCCTGGACTACGTGAAGAACCAAGACGATATGTCTTGGAATGAGGATGGACTTTGGTTGTTTCAGAAGAGGATCGTGGTTCCTCGAGGTCCGTTGACCGAAGAGGTTATGGCAGAAGGCCATAAGGGCCAACTTTCTACCCACCCTGGTGCTACAAAGATATATCAAGATCTGAAGAAGAACTTCTGGTGGCCGGGCATGAAGAAGGATGTTGCTATTTTCATGTCCAAGTGTTTGATTGGCCAGAAGGTAAAATTTGAACACCAGAAACTGTCTGGTAAGCTTCAACCTCTTAAGATTCCGGAATGGAAATGGGAGAGAATTTCCATGGACTTCGTGGTGGGTTTGCCGAAGACTCAGGCAGGTTGTGACTCTATCTGGGTCATTGTGGGCAGATAGACGAAATCTACCTATTTTCTTCCAGTTAAGGTGAGCTTCACTACAAGCAATTGGCCAGACTTTATGTTCGCGAGGTTGTGAGGCTTCACGGGGTTCCCGAGAGTATCATCAGTGATAGGGACCCGAAGTTCACATCTCGGTTCTGGGAGGCGCTGCAGGAGGCTTTCAGTACGCAGTTGAGATTGAGTACCGCCTATCACCCTCAGAATGATGGACAAATTGAGAGGACCATCCAGAACTTGGATGACATGTTGAGGGCTTGCACGTTGGAGCAGGGTTTAGCATGGGATAGGTACCTTTCGTTGGTTGAATTTTCTTACAACAACAGCTTTCATGCTAGCCTGGGCATGGCGCCCTATGAAGCACTGTATGGTAGGAGGTGTCGGACCCTTACCTGCTGGTCTGAGGTTGGAGACAATTAGGTTTTTGGCTTGGACTTTGTCCAAGATACCACCCAGCAGATCCAGATGATTAGAGAGAAGCTGAAGCAGGCGCAGAATCGCCAGAAGAGTTACTATGGTCAAGCATCGTCCACTGGAGTTCAGTGAGGGTCACCACGTATTTGTGTGACTTTCATCTGTCACCGGTATTGGACGGGCACTCGGAGTGAGGAAGCTGAGCCCGCGGTTTATTGGACCATACCAGATCCTCGGTAGAGTAGGACTTGTTACCTATCCGCTTGCCTTGCCTCTGAACTTGACCAACATCCACGACGTTTTTCACGTGTCTCAGCTTCGAAAGTACGTAGTGGATCTTTGGCACGTGGTGCAACCGGATGATGTGGAGGTTCAAGAGAACCTAAAGACTCCCGTCGGACCACTCAAGATTCTCGATCGTGGCGAGAAGCAGCTGAGGAGCAAGACCATTCTGATGGTCAAAGTGCAGTGGACTGGAAGAACTCTTGAGGAGTGTACCTGGGAGCGAGAGGACGAGCTTCTCCGGCAGTATCCCGACTTTCGAGACATGTATGTTTCTGATTTTGAGGACAAAATCCTTAAAAGGTGGAGTGAATGTAAGAACCTGCATCGTTAATTAAGGAAATTAATTAATTAAATGTGAGAATTAGGAAATAATTCCATAATTGACCCTAATAATTATTATGAGGCTTTAATAATTATAGTAAGTGAGTAATAATGCTGAAAGTCGATTTTCGGACGAAAAGCGCAGATACCGGTTCTGCTACCCGGTATAAATACGTACCGGTGAAGTATCCAGGAAGACTATAATCAGTGCATGAATGTTCCAAGAATATTATATAGGACTTTTAAAACAAGTTTCAAGATAAAATAATGAGAACTGGAGTCAGAACTGATACTGGTTATGGAAAGTCGCTTACCGGAAAGTTGCTCCGAAAAATAAAATAAAAATATGATAATTCTTGTAAAATTGAGTAGGTTCAGAATCCTGAGTTTGAGATTAAAATGCTAAGCGTAGAAATTAATGTTTATACTGTGTGTTTAATTCATAAGTGGCTATATATAGGCTTGTTAGCACAAAACCCTAGGCCATAATACTGATCCTACTTGAGTCTTGGGGATGATCAGCTGCTGGTTCACTGTTCCATTGCTTCACCACCATTTTGTGAGCCTTGTGACCTCTTTTCCTCCATTTCTCTTCACTTTGTACCTTGTATGAGTGGGAGAGATCATTGTGAGTGTGAAAGGAGCATCTTTTCAGAGTGTGGTGGCTATGGGGAGTCAATTTGTGGGCTGAGTTGCCTTGTGTGAGGGTGTGATCCTCTTCCTTGGTTGTTGGAGCTCCAAGGAGCAATCTTTGTAAAGAAAGATCCTTGCTTGAGGGGTATTTTTTTGTGTGCCTTCAAAGTCAGACTTGTGGAGCTGTTGTGTGAGCTCCAAGAGCACATTCTTCCTTTGTTTTGAGCTTTGGTAAGTTGTACCAACCTTGATCATGAGTTTAATGGGCTAAAAGTTGGTTTCTTGGCATGCTAATGAGTTAAACATGTAACCTAACAGTGTAAGAACCTATATGTGCCTAAAAATGAATTAATACGATGACATGTTAACAAACCGGGTATACACGGGGTGTTACAGTGCACCTCTTTCCAAAGTTGCTACTAGTATCCTGGGAAACACTGCCAGATACCACTTCGGAAAGAATGGATAATATCGGTTCACATCATATAAATATATCGGAGGCATACAGCCCAAAGGTTGTGTTCATCACTTTAGGAGATGCCATCCCAGAGCTATCCTCCAACTATTAATTTATTTCAGTCACTCAATCAATTCAATCATGTAACAATTCTCATAATTGGAAAATTTCGTCAAGTAGTTTTTATAATTTCCACATCCCTTTACAAAGAGGCAAGAGTATGATTTTCAAATTCAATTATCCAAGAATATCATAATTTCCAAATCCATCAGGATATCATAATTCAACTATCCAACATCTATCAGAGTAAAACCCAATTTCAATCATCATATCGATTATCCATTACACATAATCCAATCATCATTACACATAATCCTCGATCATCATATCAACTATCCATTACACGTGACATAATCCAATCATCATTACACATAATCCTCAATAATCATATCAATTATCCATTACACATAATCCAATCATCATATCAATTATTCAATTATTTCAGCGTATCAATAATAATTTCCACAATTATTCAATAAAATTCGTATCGCACGTAATCAATTTTCCATGATTTTATCAAAGGCAAAATACATTATCAAAGCATTAAGATTTTTCCCAAAATAATTAATGCTATTATTTTCTAGGAGTTAAAACCCATTAAATATCCCAGTAATATTCATATATAATTAACCTATAATTAATATTACTTGATTCCATATAATTAACCTACAAAGTTCCTAATATCAATATCACATATAGAAAATTAAATATGAAACTACCTAAAATATCCTAAGGATCTTGATTGCATAAATTATATATAATTTGTTGTTATGGTCTAATTATTTATAAATCATATCATATAATTATATTATAATTATTAATATTGTGAAATAAATTATTAAATACTAATTTATTATTAATTATGTAATTGAGTTAAAAATACTCTATAATATTATAATGATTAATTACATATAACTACAATAATAATAATTAATTAGGATGACATATATACACTATCATTGTAAAATTAATACGTTATGACATGTTTAATATAATATAAATCATGATATTAATTACCGAATAATTACAAGATATATCATTATGATAGGATTCATTTATTATATAATAATCATCTACACATTACTACCGATATAATCATATTATGTTGAAGATCATTTCCGCAATCATAAAAAAAATCATGATAAAATAAATATTTCATTAATATTATATCTACTATCATATGTTATATTTGTTATATTATTAAATGATTTTAAAATTAAACCAAATAAAATTCCCAACATATATAATTTAACATTTGATGCTCTAAGGATTAAGAGGTATATATAAAAATCTTCAATTAAAACTAACTTGTGACAGACACCCTAAAGATCAGAATCACACTAACAAAAATTCATATAAGGCTAACCCTTGACTCTCTAGGGATTAGAATTACATATAATAGATTTTATATAAAGTTACCTAAAGATTGGAATTATATCAAATAAGAATAAAATTAATATATTAATCCAATAATATAACAAACATAAATCATATATAATTAATCTAAATTTCATATAAAACTAACCCAAGAGCAGCAAGAGATTAGGATTACATATACCAAATATATAACTATATAAAGAATAGGACACACCTAGTAAAATTGCATACACAACGAGCAATTTTCCCTCGCTATATAATTCTTCTGATTCATTTATCCCTCGCTATTAAGCTCGCTTCAGCGAACAATTAAGCGAGAAGTTGAAATTTGCTCTCTAAGCAGCTTGCTTCAGCGAGCTACTCAACGAGCATTACGAACTCTGATGGATAAAGGCAGTTGGTAAAGATAAGGAGCAAGAAAATAGAAGAATTAATCAAGATTATTGGGAAGTGAGCAAGCTCAGCGAGGACGTTCTTCTGATTGATTTATCCCTCGCTATTAAGCTCGCTTCAGCGAACAATTAAGCGAGAAGTTGAAATTTGCTCGCTGAGCACCTTGCTTCAGTTAGATCCTCAGTGTAACAACCCGCTGTACACCGGTATTATTAACATTAATTATGATATTAAGCGCAGTTACAATCACAGCAATTCGTTCATAAAAATGAGAATAAACTTTTTCCGATTATTACGCGAACAGTAAAAGTATAAAAAGCGTAATAATAAAAAGTTGTGATCGTAACTGAAATACTAGCGGAAGACTTTCTTAACTATTTATACACTTATTTTATCACATACAAGATACTAAGGGGTTCCCATAAACCCACTTAGCCAATTACTCACTTTTTACGTTTTTACCACTTAACCGGATTTGCTAATTTGTTTTTCTACGAAAACAAAATAAAAATCCAAACATAAACTCCAGGTTATCTTTTTTCCTTATTCACTTACCCTTCTAACAAGCTATCACACACTCGATTTCGAGTTCGTGAGCTCAGGTTATCGCCGTTTGAAGTTGGACCAACAACATTGCCTACCAACTCCAAAACAGCCTAAAACCTCCAATCTTCACGGAACACACTGCACCTACCCGCCCAGCCAATGACTCTCAAAATTTTACACCATAAACTAGACATCTCAAACTTCGATTTGATATATCGTATACTTAATTTGACCAAGTAACGAAGCGGGAATTAATTTCTCAAAACTACCTCAAATCTGCCCACTAAACAGGACAGAACAGGGCAGAAAATGAAAATAGCCCCCATGGGCTGCGCACAGCACCAATGATCCTAGGCTTTTGACACAACGTAGGGGACATCATAAGCTTCAAAATGGCGCATGGCACGTCCCAATCGGACCACTATGGAGAGAGATACGCTCTTCCAAAGTTCACCCAAAAACTGCCAATTCTAAAGAAAATTCGCTAGAGTTTCCTTTGTATTTCCTAAAATCCCCAAATTTGTATAAGCTTGTTTAACACCACCAATACACCTGAAATCCAGCAAAATCCAATGGGTGGCACACACAAGGACCTACAACGCCTTGGGGCACTTACAACCCAATCCATTATACACTTAAAACATAAGCAGTTTACTTTTAAATCCTTTATAGTTTTAATAACTAACATTCAATTTCATGCATAAACCATAATGCAGATACTCATAAACCTACAATAGGCCTAAAGCCCTTCCATCATATTACATACATCCATGGTACATTTACAACACTGGATTACATTTACAACTTTAACTTTAAACTACAAATATTTACATATTACACTTTACTTGCCAAATAAATCCATAAACTAAAATGACATGATCGCTAAACTATGCACCACTGCTCCACTCGTCATCATGCGGGCTTCTTGCCCGCTGCTCCATATCCACTGGTACATCCTGAAATAATGCCCCGAGACGGGGTGAAATATACGGATATATCTCAGTAACCAAGAGGTTCTGGAGAAAACTCCACCCAATGGTTCACTTTGATGTATATCAATAATATAAAAACAACACCACTGTTATAAAACAGGATAAAACAAGGGATTTAGAGAAAGGGGGATATATATCAGAACAACTACGACATGCGGGATGGTAGCTACCAATACCACGACATGTCCTCGGCTATACGCCTATGGGTACTACCCCTGCCGTGTTCATAGAACAACCCACCAAGGTACCCTTTCCAACCATATACACCCGAGACAACCTAGTGTGCTCCTATCCGGATAACACACCACGACCATGGGTCAACTGGAACTCCCTCTCGGAGACCTATCCAGTGGCAGTCCGGAAACACTTGACCGAAGGCTAAAAATATCTAATGGCCAGAGATCTGGTACATAAGTACCCACTGTGATAATGCACATGCATGCTCATGTTGTTCTACACTACTCATACACACTTCCTACCATTGCCATCAACTAGCAAGGTGGAACACAAAAGGGGAACAAGTCCCAGTACCAAGAGGTTACCTTTCTTTTTCCTTTCACTGAGCTCCGCAGAACTCCACTTACAACTTGATTCACAGGGAACGCCTACACAGAGGACCATTCCACACACTTAGAACTTTGAATCCACTCATGAATTTCAACATAACATGTATAACCCACATCACTTACCTCAATCCACTTGATCCAGGACCAAGGGCAATCCACTGTTTCACTGTTCCAAGTTTATATCCACGTACGGCAACCTGTACAACCATGCACAACCGTCAGTTTCAGTCAAAATACGTCAAAACGCGAAAACGTCAGATTTTCTCTCCACTCCCTTAAGGGTTCGGCCAACATAGTGTTATTTTGGGTTTTATTTTTCTAAATTTTCTCTCATTTTATTTCACTTACTTAGGTTACCCAAAGGCTAGTTCAATCGCCGTTTTTCGATTTTACGACTTTTACGCAACATTTTGCGAAATATTACACTTTAGGCACATTTTGCCACTTTCAACACTTATTATTTTTACATTGATTCTTCCTTTTCCATCACACAACACAACACCAAAGTGTTCAATTTTGCTCTATAGTCCACAACTCACATAATCACTTCATATCATCATATAATGACACTACGATTCACTATACCACACATTAACACCAAAACTCAAAAATCCACTTCATGCACCAATTTTTTTTCTAAGTTAAAATTTATTTTTTTCGCTTAAAATTTTCATTGCATTTCTAGCATTAATAAATCATTCTAAGACATTATCATCTAATAGATATTTTCCATTTGAGCTCTCTAACACCACATATCACAAAATCCCTCTTTAGGGTCAATTATCACAACTCAAAATTTAACCAATGAAATGTTGAAATAACTCACCCAATTGAACGGTATAAGGCTCCACCTAAGTATACTCCACCATTGGAGCATTTGAAATCAACATAAATACCCTTTTTTTGCATGAAAACCGAAACCTTGTAGGGCATGGATCTCCTCACACACTCAATTTCAAGGCTAAACAAGGCTACCAATGGGTTTAGGAGGTGTTTTCCATCAAGATTCAACACAAATTTTGTTGAATTTGGTTGAGAATTGGTTGGTTTAGGGAAGGAAGAATGACGCACCATTGGGGGGGAAAAGGAGGCTGCACGACTGTGAGAAGAAGAAAACGAAAGTGAAAGATGATGAATAGTAAACTTAATGTGTTTATTTGACTTTAAAGTGGTACCGGATCCCACGTGATTTAAAACTCACCCGAATTTCCCTCCGATCATCACTAAAATTCACAATTTAAAAACTTAATGAGAAATTATAATTTTTCATCTTAACAAAATCCTTTAATTTTACTTCCTCAGATAAATTTGGAGCTTTCCGGTTGTTCGGAAAAACACCGCTTTAAGCTACAGCGCGCTCCGTTGACAAACTCCCACAAATTGACTTAAATCCCTCAAATATTATCAGAAATCATATTTCCTATTTCTATGGACCATTTAAAATCAATATTTGAAACCTAGAGCTCAAAATTCCACTTGCACGTTTTACGGTGCAATCTGACTGCGGTATTTTTACCCGCGAAAAACACTATTCACTGATTTTCTGAAACTTGCCTATCCACTCAATTTTTCGTTCTGAACCCATTTCCAGGCTTATTTTTATCATCTGAGACCTTCTGCTCAATTTTTTATCTTCCTAGGGTTGCGTGTTGGCTAATTACCGTTTTGCCCTTTCTTTGTATTTTGGCCTAATCTTTGGGATTTTCACTAATCCTTCACTTAATTACTCACTTAATATTTTAATACTTATTTTAGAATTGTGAGGTGTTATAATCACCCCACCTTTTAGAATTTTGTCCGCAAAATTACATCTTAACGGTCCCGTAACACGGGGTTTAATCGCAGAATCTCTTTTCGGTGGTATCCATGATTACTGAGTCCTTCACAAACTTGATAACTTCGGGTATCTGACCCCTTAACTCATTATATCTTTCACTGTTTCCTTAAACCACTGTTGCTTTTTCACTCACTGTAGTTCATCATATACTCATTTTACACTTGTCATTTATGGTGCCACGACCTTCAATTCGCAATACTTTAAGCTCTTCACGGCTTACGGTTACATTTTCACCAATTCATCGGTAATAGACGACCACATTACAATTTGTCTGTCTCACTTCATCTCATTTTCATCTTCATCTGTCTTTCTGACCCAATGTCGTTCCCAAACATCTCTAATTATTTTCATGTATCTTCACACTTTCTTTAGCACTTAACTCTTTTCGCTGTCCTCACTGTTTCAACCATACTCAGACATACTAGTCCTTTCCGTTACTGTTACTACTCTTATGATTTAGTTGTTTTCTTAGCTTTCACCGAAGCACATCCTTTCTAGTTTCAAGGGCTCTTTGTCGTTTCCTACGGTTTCGACTCATGTTAAATTTTATACTTATATACTTTATTTTTCCTTGTCACATGTCTTTACCTATTCTTAGGTACTTATAACCATATCTTTCTCTTCATTATACGAAATCCACAATTCTCACAATAGTTTATCTCTTCAATTAACCCTTTAAGATCTTTTAACCACACACACTCCTGAATCTTTCCATCTACTAATCATATTCATAATTTACTTTCACTGTTACTCTTTTCATTAACTGAACCATCTCAACTTTATCCACTCAGTCAGCTCAATTCCATACTCAGACCTCTCACGGTCTAAACACAACACTCATCAATGACCTCCATATCAAGGACTCTTTCTTAATATTTTCACCCACTAACTATTTTCGACTTTCATTCCACTCCGATGTTACAACTTAACCTTATGTTCCACTCATTTATACATCTTTCTCGTAATCATCATCATTTAATCCTGGATGTCAAACTCAAAACACTGTTTCTTTACAGCTTTACTCACTTCCACTAAACACTTTGGAACGACTCATATTTCCGACCCACTTCACTATTAACTGATGGACTATTCAAAATGCCATATCTCTCATATACAAGTCCTATTCGCTAGGAATCCTTGACACTCAATTATCAATTCACTTAAAACTCATTCCATCATTGCTACCACTTCTACAATTTACCACCAGTTGGTATATCAGTCTCTCAGAATATTCAAAATTACCACTAACACTAGTCCATACCTCATTAGTACTTAATCAAAACATCATCAACATTGTGCATTTTCCACACACTTTCTACCATAAGTGGCATATGCGATTACGTACAACATTTCTCAATCTACTTTACCAGCAAAACCAAGCTATTCACTTTTTGGTAATCAATTACAACTATAGTTCCCATCTATTAATACACGTTCGCACTTGACTCTATTTCAATTTATCTTTTCTTTAGGGCTAACACTTTACTGTTTTACCTGAAATCTTGATCATCACTAGCCTTCCTAGAAGGACACTTACTCATTCTGTCAACTTTAACTCACGTGATCATCCCTTTTTGGTCATAGGACGAGGGTTCCAACTAACTTACTACTTCACTTAGAGACAAAATTTATTTCATCAAACTTACTTCACACCTACAATAGTGCTTCACTATCACACTTCGAAGTTCTTGCACACTAAGCCACAACTCTTATATCCAAACCTGACATACTATTGTCCATTTACAATTATATGACCTCGCATCTTGCGTTAACATATGGAAAAACTCTCCCAATACAGTGGGTAACAACATTCACAGGTTTAACCCCTCGAGCTCTTGCTGTCCTAAGGGCCCCAGATGCCATGACCCACCGATCAGAGAATCCACCTATATGATCCATGCCGTAAAAACGACTTACTACTAGCCGTCCCTATTCTAAGGCATCCCCCAAATGTTTCTTCTTTGTGCATTTACATAAATTATCTTTACCATACTGACCGTTACACCAATGTGGAACACTTCCTCGTTTCTCATTACTCATATCAAATACTACTAGTCTCCGGGAACTTAACCCGCACCGAGATAGCTATACACTCCTGGCACATAGTTCCCACTGAGATCTCCCTACTATCAAATCATATTAAATGCACCCACTGCACATAGAAATTTATACTCATAATACATCTGTATATAACAGCAAACTGGTACACCGTGCACTCCCGATCACACATGAACCCAGTCCATTTGGTGTCTGTATCACCTCTGTATATAACATCAAAACTGTTCTGTATTACCACATGGGCTGCCCCCATACTCTTAGTCGTAGTGGTATAATATACACCTGTTACATATAAGTTAATTCATCTTACTCTCTCGTGTCATTCTTCTCACTGGTAGTTTACTTTCGTTTCGGTTACCCCTCTGACCTGGTTTATAACATAATCACGGTTATAATAATCCACATTCTCTTCGTAATTTCGTACACGTTTTCTAACTCGTAATAGTTCCTTCTGTCTTGTTACCGTTCAGTCCGTAGTCCATTATCTCTTCCTTGCTTATTCTTCTCACAGATTGTTTACTCTTTTACTTTGACTAATGACTTGCCATGGTTCATAACATAATCCCTAATCCATAATTGCTAAATTTTCTTAAAGTTCTGTACGCATCTCAAATCTCTCAGTATAAGTTTCACATTTCCCATCACACAGGGATCTTCCAATCATTTTCGTCGAATCACGGATAACTACTTCACCTCAATCCTTGCCCTGAAATTTACGTTAACCCTTTGCACTCAAAACTACTCATCCGTTCTTGCACTGACGATTATACCTCAGCTCACTAACAAATCTTATCATTTTCATCTTATCATTACACTTTACGCATCAGTTCTTTCATTAACCTTTTACTTTCGCACTTTATTGTCACTTGGTTCGTATACTAATCACTTGATTTCACATTAAGTTTTACATTCATTCATTCACTAATCATACCATCTCACCTTATTTTTATACAATAATAACCCACAAACTTATGCCACCGTTCTAGTCCATTGCTTGCCACAGCTCACATAACATATGCTCAATACTGTAGAGCAACTCATCAATTTTCCTGATCGCTTCCACCCTTGGTGGTTGTAGAATGTCTCTTTACCTTGAAAATACCTTTACTCCGTCTACCACTCCGTATCAAATACCAATATTTTCATAAGCGCAATAATATTAGTAGTACTTATATATATACCACAAGATCATAATTTCTTTACAATTCTCATTATTGTCTTACCCATGACTGTACATCTCAACCATCCTGTTCCTTTATTACTGATACGTCTGCCAATTTGAGTCGACATCCACTAACTGCAATAGTGCCTTCATGGTACGTATATCTTGGGTCATCCATGGTGATTCCTTCACTTTTCCTCATACAAATTACACATAATAATATACTCATCATTGGTTCACCTCACTCGTGTTTAGTCAACACTACCTCTTTATGGAATTCACTCCCATATTTCAATATCTCTCACATTACCAATCTACCAGCATCATACTTTCACGTGGTCAAACCTCGTAGGATTACTCATCACATATTCTATTTGTTTCTCTGCTTGAACCATCACAATTCATTCAAGTGCACCGCACTTGTCCTGGTCTCATAACTGCTAATCAAACATGACGTGTTTAACTCACGCATACGAATATCTGTTCCCTTTTCTCAATAATTCTTCAGGTTCAAAACCTCTCGCCTTGATGAAGTCTATTCACCAAGACCACTTGTACATAATTGTCTTACTATACTACACATATACTTGGAATTTCACCAATCTTATAAGCTCATCTCTGTTAGATGTTTATCTTTCATAGTACTGCAAAGTTCGTCTATACTCATATTGTACATATCATAAATTTTACACCACTGTTGCTTATAATACACTTTTCTCTTGACTTTCATCGAAGTCAGATATAATATTTATGTCTGTTCTTTTATGCCTTCTAATATTCATACTTGACTTTCTGCCATCCTTTGTCCATGGAGCAGTTAACACTGCAGCCACAACATCAGGCTAAAGACTCACACTCAGTGCTTTAAGGTTACTACGCAGGCTTCTTACGATGACCACAGATGTAACACAAAGGAATGGGTTGATCAGACCCACACTAAGGAATTACATATACAGTAATCGATAAGAATCTACATACAACTATGTAGCACATAACACATCTATATATATTATCAGAGCTCCCTAACAAAACTTCTCTGATACCATAAAATGTAACAGCCCGTTGTACACCGGTATTGTTAACATTAATTATGATATTAAGCGCAGTTACAATCACAACAATTCGTTCATAAAAATGAGAATAAACTTTTTCCGATTATTACGCGAACAGTAAAAGTATAAAAAGCGTAATAATAAAAAGCTGTGATCGTAACTGAAACACTAGCGGAAGGCTTTCTTAACTATTTATACACTTATTTTATCACATACAAGATACTAAGGGGTTCCCATAAACCCACTTAGCCAATTACTCACTTTTTACGTTTTTACCACTTAACCGGATTTGCTAATTTGTTTTTCTATGAAAACAAAATAAAAATCCAAACATAAACTCCAGGTTATATTTTTTACTTATTCACTTACCCTTCTAACAAGCTATCACACACTCGATTCCGAGCTCGTGAGCTCAGGTTATCGCCGTTTGAAGTTGGACCAACAACATTGCCTACCAACTCCAAAACAGCCTAAAACCTCCAATCTTCACGGAATAAACTGCACCTAACCGCCCAGCCAATGACTCTCAAACTTTTACACCATAAACTAGACATCTCAAACTTTGATTTGATATATCGTATGCTTAATTTAACCAAGTAACAAAGCGGGAATTAATTTATCAAAACTATCTCAAATCTGCCCACTAAACAGGACAGAACAAGGCAGAAAATGAAAATAGCCCCCATGGGCTGCGCACATCACCAATGATCCTAGGCTTTTGATACAACGTAGGGGACATCATAAGCTTCAAAATGGCGTATGGAACGTCCCAATCGGACCACTATGGAGAGAGATACGCTCTTCCAAAGTTCACCCAAAAACTGCCAATTCTAAAGAAAATTCGCCAGAGTTTCCTTGGTATTTCCTAAAATCCCCAAATTTGTATAAGCTGTTTAACACCACTAATACACCTGAAATCCAGCAAAATCCAATGGGTGGCACACACAAGGACCAACAACGCCTTGGGGCACTTACAACCCAATCCATTATACACTTAAAACATAAGCAGTTTACTTTTAAATCCTTTATAGTTTTAATAACTAACATTCAATTTCATGCATAAACCATAATGCAGATACTCATAAACCTACAATAGGCCTAAAGCCCTTCCATCATATTACATACATCCATGGTACATTTACAACACTGGATTACATTTACATTTACAACTTTAACTTTAAACTACAAATATTTACATATTACACTTCACTTGCCAAATAAATCCATAAACTAAAATGACATGATAGCTAAACTATGCATTACTGCTCCACTCGTCATCATGCGAGCTTCTTTCCCGCTGCTCCATATCCACTGGTACATCCTGAAATAATGCCCCGAGACGGGGTGAGATATACGGATATACCTCAGTAACCAAGAGGTTCTGGAGAAAACTCCGCCCAATGGTTCACTTCGATGTATATCAATAATATAAAAACAACACCACTGTTATAAAACGGGATAAAGCAAAGGATTTAGAGAAAGGTGGATATATATCAGAACAACTACAACATGCGGGATGGTAGCTACCAATACCACGCCATGTCCTCTGCTATACGCCTATGGGTACTACCCCTGGCGTGTTCATAGAACAACCCACCAAGGTACCCCTTCCAACCATATACACCCGAGACAACTTAGTGTGCTCCTATCCGGATAACACACCACGACCTTGGGTTAACTGGAACTCCCTCTCGGAGACCTATCCAGTGGCAGTCCGGAAACACTTGCCCGAAGGCTAAAAATATCTACTGGCCAGAGATCTGGTACATAAGTACCCACTGTGATAATGCACATGCATGCTCATGCTGTTCTACACTACTCATACACACTTCCTACCATTGCCATCAACTAGCAAGGTGGAACACAAAAGGGGAACAAGTCCCAGTACCAAGAGGTTACCTTTCTTTTTCCTTTCACTGAGCTCCGCAGAACTCCACTTAAAGCTTGATTCACAGGGAACGCCTACACAGAGGACCATTCCACACACTTAGAACTTTGAATCCACTTATGAATTTCAACATAACATGTATAACCCACATCACTTACCTCAATCCACTTGATCCAGGACCAAGGGCAATCCACTGTTTTACTGTTCCAAGTTTATATCCACGTACGGCAACCTGTACAACCATGCACAGTCGTCAGTCTCAGTCAAAATACGTCAAAACGCGAAAACGTCGGATTTTCTCTCCACTCCCTTAAGGGTTCGGCCAACATAGTGTTATTTTGGGTTTTATTTTTTCTAATTTTTCTTTCTCATTTTATTTCTCTTACTTAGGTTACCCAAAGGCTAGTTCAATCGTTGTTTTTCGATTTTACGACTTTTACGCAACATTTTGCGAAATATTACACTTTAGGCACATTTTGCCACTTTCAACACTTATTATTTTTAATTGATTCTTCCACATGCCAATCACCACACAACCTATCTAATAACTTTTCCATCACACAACACAACACCAAAGTGTTCTAAAACATCAATTTGCTCAATTATACATCAATGGCCGAATCTTGGTTAGCCAAACCAAGGACTTCCACTCAATTCCTATAGTCCACAACTCACATAATCACTTCATATCATCATATAATCACACTACAATTCACTATACCACACATTGGCATGTGGAGGCAGAGGCAGAGAAGCTCCGCTCCGGACCTGAGGAGAGGAGAAACGGTCAAAACTTCACCATGGAGATCGAGGTTTATGTTTCTTTTATGAATTTAGTTTCTTTTCATCTCTTTCTTTAGTTTTCGTATCTATGTCAGGCTAGATTTTTATGTATGGAGAGATGGAACCAATGGATTCTGAAATGTTATTGAATCTTTCTTGTAATTTATATTCACGATTTGAGTTATGCAATTAATCTGTTTCCTCATGACTAGCTTTGTTTATGAACTGATCACTCATAGATAAACACATTAATACTACATAACAATAGGGATGTTGGTGTCTTGATTCTGATTGATTAATTGCTAGAGTTTGTATGATCTAGGCATAGGCTTACAAATTCTATAACTTTATGGCTCTTGTGTTAATGCTCACTCCAGGAAAAAGGCACTAAGGGATTAAGCTTATGAAAATAGAGTAAATGATTAAATTACTAAGGGATTGTGATTTAATCAATTTTAGAAAAAATCGTTAATAACTTAATCTTGGATGTTGATTGCAAGAAAGAGTAGACTTGTTAGGAAAATGTTGGGGAAATCAAATCCCTAGCTACGCTTGTCTTTAATTGAGTTTAAACCGTTCTTGTTTGCGTTCTTGCATTTTTTTATCGTTCTTGGTTTTTAATCTTAAAAATCAAAAATAGTTTTTAAATTCTGTTTTATTAATTCAAATTATATTCTCAAGGACTTCCAAGATCGATCCAACTTTAATTATATAAATAAATTATTGCTTGATAAATCAATCCTCATGGGATCGACAACCTTACTTTTACCACTCTATTACTTGTAGGACAAGTGCACTTGTCGAAGTCGCAACATGTACCATGATTTATTTACAAGGGGGAGTTTTGCATTGTTATGATTATATTTTTAAGCGGGGAGCCTAGTATTGATGATCACATTACATTTACAGGCATGGAGCCTAATCGAGCAGAGAACTCTTAATTGATATGTTGCATTTTTGTTTGAGTATACCTTGGTTTATGATATGTATAACATTTTATTAAAATAAAAATTTATGAATTTTATTACTTGATTTGGATTGCAAGTTTACTTGTCAACCTTGATAATGTTAAATGGTTAACTAAATTTAACATTTAATATAATATGTGGTAAAGAAACACATCAATCAAAGCAAGATATGGATAATAGGAATTATGATGTCTATATCGAGAGCGGTAATCGCTCTGCCAAATAGATGTTGAATTGTCCCATAACTCCTGTTCGAAAGCCACTTTTGTATCTGGATTCAAATGTCAAAGTTTCACCATCCTTAATCTTGATAGAACCTGGTTTTGGATAACAAACAGACATTCCAACCGCGTAACCTTTCTCATCTCCTGCTTTCTTTCCCTTTCCATATTTTGGTTTTGAGGTACATAAAGTCCTTCCATCCTAAATTAAACAAAAGCACAATTGAATAACTAAAGATGTATTGTAATATATATATATATATATATATATATTTATATATATTTGACTTCTTAATTACAATAGTATAAGTGAAGCTAAATTATAAAGCATTAATATCATAATCTACAACAAATGATAAAGACTATTTGAAAATGATACAAAATAATGAACATTAATTACCTGTCCGTATAGAGTTGCATTAATAGCACCTGAATGCATATGACCACTAGCATAGATGAGATAACCACCTTTTTCCATTGGGATGTTTGCTTTCTGGACATGAGGAGAGTCATTACTACCATTCGCGGGAACAGTATATTCTACCTGTAACAAGTTAATCGATATTTGTTGCTGAGTGCTTGCTTTGAAGAATTTTGATTTTGAATTTAGTTAAGATTGAAAAGTCTACTTCATGAATAATTTATTAATTTACCTGGCACTGATGGACTACTTTGGATCCGTTTGATCTCACCTGATCGGTTGAATCAAGTACATAAATCTTCACAGGAATTTGGTGTTGGTCCCAATCAACCCACCTTATTTTGTATCTTAGGGAAAGGTTTCTCCTTGGGCCTTCAAAACCCTCTCTCAATTTGCATTGAAATTTGTCTTGGCAACAAAACATTCCTCCCTTATAATCCTTGGTCAATGGTTCGCCATAAGTGCCCCTTGTGACATTATAAAAGTCCTTTGGGAGATTAAACATGTCACATCTACATTCAGAACAACCTTCCCTATCGAGTGCACCACGAGTATCAATTGCCATTATGTTTAATAGCCATTTCTCTTCGTATCCATCGGGAATTTCTGCAGGGTTACCTATTTCTACCGCAAAAGGATCTGGAATGTTTGAGGATGTTCTTCGTGATTCACCTCCCATGCCCCAATAAAATGGAAGAACATAATCGTAGCATGGGCCTTCATTTCTCTTGAAAATGAAACCATCCAGTTTACTGTGACGAGCCTTAGGATTCTTTGACAAGGTAATATTCTCAAAGTATCTTATGATAAAAAAATGGTGAAGGTAAGTATCATACAAAGGCACAGAATTCCCTTCTTCATCAATTAGTTCAGCATCGACACTCTTGATTCCAACATGGCCTTTTGGAAACTCAATATCAAAAAAACCTTCCGCTAGAATTGATCCTGGTCCCATTTCAAACTTTTTAGACACATAAGTAGCTGATTTGACTCCATTATGCCCTTTTGGAGACTCAATATTTAACCAAGTTTTCTCCGGAAATGAGTATGTTGTGCTTGATAGCAACACTAGGATTGATAATGGAAGTATCAACGCTTTAGAGATAAACCTTGTGTTTACCTGTATGCAAAGCATCATTATTACATGTTTAGTTATGGATAATATTTGTAATGTTATTCTTTTATGTAAACATATTTAAAGGGCAGGCACATTAAGTTAGTTTGAAGAAGACAAAGCGTAAGATGAACTTGGCAAAAAAAAATCGCATACCACATGACAACAAGATGAGGGGATGATCATTGTGGACATAAGGTCTTTGTCGGAGGTAGAACCAATTTTTGAAATTTTAATATAATGGGTGGAGATAACTTTGTGTACATAAGGAGTTCTAGTTTATTGCTTTTATAGTAGATTGTTTGGCAATGAATTAGCCGCGTAACTTAATGCCAATTCAACATAGATTCTAGATGCTTGTTTCTGTTGAGCGTCTCAAGTGTTTTGAATTTATCTGAAAGTGGTTTCTAGATGCAGGAACTTATGCCAGCCCTTCAACAATTCTATAGAGCGCTATTTATGGGCATATCAAGTTGACGTCAGCAGCTGAGAGTTTA
Source organism: Gastrolobium villosum (assembly GCA_032173675.1). NCBI lineage: Eukaryota > Viridiplantae > Streptophyta > Magnoliopsida > Fabales > Fabaceae > Gastrolobium > Gastrolobium villosum. Next base: position 15,685 of record JAVKPL010013762.1, on the reverse strand, counting down.
TCTCAACAAAAAATCGTCTAGACTCTAGATGGCATAATTTCCTTTTTGTAGCCAAATTAGTTAAATGTTTTTTGTTAATTTTTTTTTTATTTGTTAAAGTTAAGTTTTTTACCGTGAGTATAGGAATCATGTGGATAAGAAAAATGGTAACCCCTGTATTACATATTAGCCGACATAGCAAACACAGCTCCGATCCTTTAGAATACCTTTAGCTTGTTAACAAAGTTTAGGCACATAATTAGTAAAATACATCTGTAGTTAATGTACAAACAATTAAACATTTTTTTTATTATTGCTTTCTAAAAATGACAAATATTCAAAAGATGCTTGCATACAAAATTTAAATAATTTGCCATTATATAAGAGTTATATGTACAGAAACGTAGAGTGTTTATAGAGCTTGCTAACGCTAATTTTATGACAACGGATCCCTTGACAAAAGGAATTACCCTCCAAGACATTTTGCGCGTAGGTCATTTGACAGCATGTGGCTACTCCACTGTTTACCTATTGAATTCTACATTGCACACCATCTATGGAATATTAGGAATCTCTTTGGGATAACCCTTAAAATTGACAGCAACTCCATTAGAAGGCATGATTTGGGCCAAGGGATTTCTATCCATGTTTTAGATGGTTGATTGAGTGTTCCACGTCGGATATGAAAGCCTCCATATGATATGTTTTTCGTGCAAAAAATATGGACACAAAAGGGACACATGCACCATTAATGAGGCCATGCAATGGAACTAAGGAGGATCATTTGTTCCCAAGCCAGTGGAAGGATTGGAGGAAAGTGTAGATACTCCTTTACCTCAAGGAAGCTAGGAAGATAACTTTGGCAACTGGATGATAATGCAGCGACCACAACATGGGTGCCACCCCAAGGTGGCTCAAAAGTCATCGAATGTAATATTATTGCATCAGACCATGTCAAGACGGTTACAATTCGGAACAAGCCATTACAATTTTGGTTTAAACTTTATTTAATTAAAAGAAAATAGAAAATGAAGAGTTTTTGGTGAAGGGATGTGTCCTTAGGAATTTGTTAGTGGACATTAATGAGTTTAGAGTTTCTATGAAGTAGTTATTATGATGTTTAGTTTTCCTAAGTTGGTCATTAGTATTCTTAATCAGATGCTAATGCTTTTAAATAGCACAATGTAAACAATTGTAAAGTGGGCTTGGCATATACAGTAATAGAAAGAGGTACATTCAGAAAGAATCTGTGTGTGTGTTTGAGTGTTTGTGAGAAACACCATTAGAGGACCTGTGAATTACAAATTGGTATCAGAGCTTGAGCCAATGGAAAATATGAGTAATAGTCTGCCAGTGCCCCGCCTGACAAAGGTGAACTATGAAAACTGGAGTATCCAAATGAAGGCCCTTCTACGAGCTTATGACAGTTGGGGGTTGGTGCAAAATGGGTTCGTAGAACCTGATACAACGGAAGGATATTCAGCAAATCAACTCAAGCAATTGAGTGTGTTGAGATCAAAGGATGCAGCGGCACTATTTATGATGTTTCAAGCCGTTGAAGGAAGCGGTGGTCTTGAAAAGATTGGAGGTGCGACGACGGCAAAGGAAGCTTGGGATATATTGGAGACGACTTACAAAGGCGCGGACCGTGTGAAGCAGGTCCGACTTCAAACTCTAAGAGGAGAGTTGGAGGGGATGAAGATGAAGGAAACCGAAGGAGTGTCGGACTTCATCACCCGGGTTCAAACCGTGGTGAACCAGTTGAAACGAAATGGAGAGGTGTTGACCGACTCCAGAGTCGTTGAAAAAATTCTGAGGTCGTTGACAGACGACTTCGAGAACGTGGTATGTGCAATTGAGGAGTCTAAGGACTTGGCTACGCTCTCTGTTGAAGAGCTAGCAGGTTCTCTTGAGGCGCATGAACAGCGCAAGAAAAAGAAGAAAGAAGAGACACTGGAGCAAGCACTTCAGTCAAAAGCAAATATCAAGGATGAAAAGGCACTCTACTCTCAGAATGTCCGAGGTAGAGGTCGTGGACGAGGTGGACGTGGAAATGGCCGAGGAGGTCGTGGCCGAGGTCAGGAAGTGAAACATGAAGAAAGAGCTGAGACGAGTCAGCAAAATTGGAGAGGTAGAGGACGTGGTCGAGGTGGAAGAGGCCGATGGACAAACCAATCAAACGTGGAATGTTACAAATGTGGGAAGTATGGACATTATTCAAGAGATTGCAACTCGGACAAGTGTTATAACTGTGGCCGAGTTGGGCATTTCGCTAAGGATTGCCGAGATGAAAGAAGAGTTGACGAGGCTTCAAACCTCACTGCAGAAGGAGAAATAAAAGATGGAGTTCTGATGTTAGCACATGGTGAAACTAGCTCGAAGGTTGAGTCGGAGTGGTACCTGGATACTGGTGCCAGTAATCACATGTGTGGTTACAAACATTTGTTCAAGGAGTTGAGAACGGTGGAAGCTGGACATGTCTCTTTTGGAGACGCGTCCAAAATTGATGTGAAAGGCCGAGGTACGATCTGTTTCTTGCAAAGAGATGGACGAATTGGTACAATTCGGGACGTGTATTACGTGCCTGAGCTCAAAAGCAATATTCTGAGCATTGGACAATTGATGGAGAAAGGCTACTCGGTTCTAATGACAGACCGAGTTCTGCTGTTGAAAGACAAACAAGGGCGTCTGATAGCCCGAGTTCAGATGGAGAAAAATAGAATGTACAAGCTGAGTCTGAGGAGTATGGAGGTCGGTTGTCTGCAAGCCGAGGTGGAGGATAAAATGTCGCTGTGGCATCGACGGTTTGGACACCTTCATTATGGTGGTCTGACCGAGATGATGAAGAAGAACATGGTGGTGGGACTGCCAAAGATTAACTCTGAAAGAAATTTTTGTGAGGACTGCGTATTGGGAAAACATGCGAGGAGCCCATTCCAAAGGATGGCGAGATACCGAGCTAGGCAGCCTCTGGAATTAATTCATACCGACCTGTGTGGACCCATTACTCCCGGGTCATTCAGTGGTAAGAAGTATTTTGTAACGTTTATTGATGATTTTAGTCGAAAGACTTGGGTGTATTTTTTGAAAGAAAAATCCGAGGTGCTAGAGGCATTTAGGAGCTTTAAAGTGATGATAGAAAATGGTACTGGGAGGTACATCAAGTCGGTCCGTTCAGACCGAGGTGGGGAGTACGTGTCAACAGCTTTCAAGAAGTACTGTGAAGAACATGGGATAAGGCGGTTCCTGACCGCACCGTACTCGCCCCAGCAGAATGGAGTAGCTGAAAGAAAGAACCGGACTATCCTGGATATGGTCCGATCTATGTTAAAGACGAAAAACATGCCAAAAGAGTTCTGGGGAGAAGCTGTACAATGTGCAGTGTATGTGCAGAACAGATGTGCACATTCAAATTTGAATGACAAGACTCCGCAAGAAGCATGGAGCGGATTGAAGCCCTCAGTGGGTCACTTTAGAGTCTTTGGGAGTGTTGCTTATGCACACATACCGGATCAGTTGAGGACAAAACTAGATGATAAGAGTAAGAAGTTTGTGTTTATTGGTTATGATGAGAAGACGAAGGGATACAAGTTGTTGGATCCCGTTAGTAAAAAGGTGCTGGTTAGCCGAGATGTGAAAGTGAATGAAGAAGATGCTTGGGACTGGAACAGTCTATCAGGGGACAATGTGGAACCCGGAAATAGATCAATTGAGGTCAAACAACCTTCGACCTATATCCCTGCAAATCCTGAAGTTTCTGATGGTGAAGAAGAGTTGAGACAACCAAGGATGAGGAGTCTACAAGATCTGTATGATTCCACCAGTGAAGCACACCTGGTATGTTTGTTAGCAGACTCTGAGGAAGTGAGTTTTGAAGAAGCAATTCGAAATGTGAAATGGCAATCAGCCATGGAGGAGGAAATTAAAGCAATAGAAAAGAACAAGACGTGGGAGTTAGCCGAGCTACCCAAAGGAAGTCGGCCCATTGGTGTGAAATGGGTGTATAAAAAGAAAATGAATGCTAAGGGGGAGATCGAAAGATATAAAGCCCGGCTGGTGGCGAAAGGGTATAGGCAGAAGGCCGGCATTGACTATGACGAGGTTCGCACCCGTAGCAAGAATGGAGACTATCAGGCTGTTAATTTCTCAAGCAGCCCAGTTCGGATGGCCGATCTATCAGATGGATGTGAAGTCGGCATTCTTAAATGGAGTACTCGAAGAGGAGGTGTATCTGGAACAACCTCCGGGATTCATGAAAGCAGGACAAGAAAGAAAAGTGTTGAGACTGAAGAAAGCTTTGTATGGGTTGAAGCAGGCCCCAAGAGCCTGGAACACAAGAATTGACAATTACTTCAAGAAAGATGGACTTGAACAATGTCCGTATGAACATGCACTCTATGTGAAGAAAAAGGGAAGTAAAATTCTACTTGTTGCTCTATATGTTGATGATCTGATTTTCTTGGGTAATGATGAAGGGATGATTCAAGATTTCAAGAATAAAATGACGAAGGAGTTCGAGATGACGGATCTCGGTCTGATGAAATATTTTCTTGGTTTGGAGGTCAGACAAGACAAATCTGGGATTTTCGTTTCTCAGGAAGCCTATGCAAAAGGAATTTTAGAGAAGTTTAAAATGAGTAATTGCAACCCGGTTTCAACCCCTATGGAACCCGGTGTTAAACTTTCAAGATATGATGGAGGTGAAAAGGTAGATCCGAGTGTTTATCGGAGTCTAGTTGGAAGTCTGAGGTACTTGACGTGTACGAGACCGGATCTGTGTCTGAGTGTTGGAATAATAAGCCGATTTATGGAAGAGCCGAGCTATACTCATTGGAAGGCGGCAAAGAGAATTTTAAGATATGTTCAAGGAACAATCTCGCAAGGACTTCATTACTCGAAGTCGGATAAGTACAAACTGACAGGATATTCGGATAGTGATTGGTGCGGAGATGTTGATGACAGGAAGAGCACGGCTGGCTATGTATTTTTCATGGGAAACACGGCATTCACGTGGGTGTCAAAGAAGGAACCTATTGTGACTTTATCTACATGCGAAGCCGAGTACGTTGCTGCTTCCTGGTGTGTTTGTCATGCAATTTGGCTGAGAAATTTATTGAGCAAGTTGGAGCAAGAGCAAGTCGGTTCAACTGAAATCCGAGTTGACAACAAATCTGCGATCGAGTTAGCAAAGAACCCGGTCAACCATGAAAGAAGTAAGCATATTGATGTCAGGTTCCATTTCATCCGAGATCAAGTCAAAGAAGGAAAGGTGGAGCTCACTCATGTTGCAAGCCGAGATCAAGTTGGAGATATTTTCACAAAGCCCCTGCCGACGTTGTTGTTTGAGAATTGCAAGAAGAAGATGGGAATGAAGGACGGTAGAGATATTAAAGTTTAAGGGGGAGTTTTGTTGGTTTAAACTTTATTTAATTAAAGAAAATAGAAAATGAAGAGTTTTTGGTGAAGGGATGTGTCCTTAGGAATTTGTTAGTGGACATTAATGAGTTTAGAGTTTCTATGAAGTAGTCATTATTATGTTTAGATTCCCTAAGTTGGTCATTAGTATTCTTAATCATTTTTTAATGCTTTTAAATAGCACCATGTAACCATTGGCCATTGTAAAGTATATTCAGGCTTGGCATATACAGTAATAGAGAGAGAGGTATACTAAAATTGGAATAAGAAAAATGGGAACAAAAATTATTAGTATATAACGATATTCATGGTAAAAAATGTTTAGTTTTTTGTTATTTTTCTAAACTTAAGGAGCAAATTTTATAAATTCAAATGCCATGATTCCAAAGAAATAAATAGTTTACATAGAATAACTATAATTTGTAAGAGGTTAACCTATACCAATAGACATGGGATGCTGATATTTTGAGATATGTAGGCCAAGGTGCTTTATGAAATGTCTTTTATTTAACAAAAAAAGGGATAACATGATCACAAATTCATAGTCACAGTAGATTTGTCCATCATCTTACTTGGTAATACAACAATGACTTAAAAGAAATTTAAACATGAGTTTTCCCAGCAAAAATAAGCTCAGATAAAGACACGCTGAAGTTTGAACAACTACAAATAATAACACTTTCAAGGCTCCAATTATAAACAGCTGACACTATCTTTAAGCCTTAATGCTGCTGCCAAGCCACTATCTATGGCACCTTCAACATTGGGACTAACACAGAAGTCTCCACAGATGGCTAGTCTCTTGTTTCTTTCCCAAAGACATTTTTTGTCTTGGGCAATACTAGCAGCTGGAAATGCACTTCCCCTACAAAACCAACCAACATTACCAAAAATGTTCTCATCATAAGCATATAATAGAAATGCTGGCCAGCACATAGGCAACATGAACATAAGATAGGAGTAGCAGAGATGAGGATGTTAAGGTGGATGTGTGGTTACACAAAAATGGATAAGATAAGAAATGAAGATATTCGACGAAAGGTCGGAGTAGTACTGGTTGCCGAGAAGATGAGAGAACATAGATTGAGGTGGTTTGGGCACGTGATGAGAAGGCCCCTGGATGCTCCTGTAAGAACAGAAGTTTGTTACCAAGAGCTCAACACAAAAAGAGGCAGAGGTCGGCCGAAACTTACTTGGGGGAAGGTAGTAAAACAAGATTTAATGGAGTGGGATATAGATTGGAGGACGGTATGTCTTAGAACGGAATGGAGAAAAGCTATAAGTATGGTGGAGGATTAGACCCGTGGTTATTCCTATGTTCCAGATGGTCCCTTTTTAGTCATTTTCCCCTTCATTTCCCCCACTTCTTCTTGTCCCTTTCTTTTTCACTTTTGTTTATTTATATATTCATATATATATATATATATATATATATATATATTTTTATTTTTATTTATTTATTTATTTATTTATTTTCAACATTTTTATATCTTTCATGTGGGTTCATCTACCACCGACCCCAATTAATTTGGGATAAAGGTGATGTTGATGTTGATGTTGATAAGCATATAATAGAAATACAGTATTATTATTACTATTTGAAAATTTCTTCAGTTTCTAATGTTAAAGTAGCTATAGGAAAACTAAACAAAGTAGATAGAAAAACAAATTTTTTTTTACTAATCCTGTGATCCATAATGGCCCTTTACGTGCACACCTATATCTCTCATTAACCAGATGAATTTTTCGAAAAACATCATGCACCACATATAGTGAGTGCTATTTGACAGGTTAGCATTCATCCATATTTTTGGCGTAGTTATGTAATGTTTATCTCAAACATATAATGTGTGACCTGATTTCAATAGAAAATAAACATCCTCACATTTCATGCACAGATGTAACCTCAAATACATGCAGGGATATTCCATAGATCAAAACTTTGTAAGAAGAAAGAGGTTTTCAATGACTGGATTTAGAAAATTATCAACCAGAGGTAAAGGCGATTGAAATTCTAAAATGTGAAAACATTAGTAGATAATTAGTAAAGATGAACAAAGTAGCCACTATCCAGCTTAATGCAACCTGAAATATATAGTAATGCTCTAGAATTCAAGATAGTTCTTTCAAATCACCAACACCTAAGCGTAATGCTAGTTATATTATATATATGTCCATGACTTCAGAAATAGAAATCAACTCACAGCTCCTATTTACATACTTAGTTACTTACCATATATGGGCTCTCTTGAAAAAGGGTTGAGATATGTTAAGCCCTGTGCTTTGAAATTCTTGGAAAAGCTGTTCAGCCACTTTATTCAGTGTAATGTCTGAGGGCTTCTTCATTCCAGTTTGAGAAATTATATCCTCTGCGTATTCTGCTGTTGAATGAAGAACCCATCTTTCAATGTAAAGTAAAGATGCCACCTCGTGAGTTACAAATCAATGGAAACTAAATTTACAATATATTTGTCCCACTAATGCAACATTAAACAAATACCTTGTAGTAGAATGGCTTGGCTTGCTGCTATCACAATAAGCCCCGCTTAAAACTTTATAATTTTTAAAAGAGATGCCTTTGACTGGAATCTGAATCATAATTTGAAACTTGTAGACTAAGATCCTCAATTCTACATCACAAAAAATGTTCCTAAATGGAAGACTAAAATACTCAAAAAAGCCTTAATTCAACTTTATTACAGATGCAATACCTTTCCACACAAAAATTAATTAGGAAAAACCATCTCAAGTTGTTTTGTGTGGCAGTCAATTATACTTTGGAATTTGTTGATTACGAAAATTACCACAAACAACCTTCTCTGCCAATATCATTCTCTCAATTGGTTTATATTATTAGGTTTCAAGCTACATAACTTCTTCACATAAGTGGGAAAGAAGAAGGAGAAGGAGGAAGAAGAAGATATCAAGCTACACATTAAAAAGGAAATCAAGAATAATATCACCAAAACCAAGCATGAGCAATGAAATGGGTCCAAAATCAAATATGCCATATCAAATTCATATGTTAGCTGATGGGCCTCTCAAATCCTATGGCAAAGTCTACACACGCAAGGCCCAAAAGGGAGGAGCTGAAGACAAAAAGGGATTCAGTTAGAGGGGGGGACACCTGGCAAGCTATCAATGGAGAGGGTGAAATTGGAGAGAGAGGCAGCGAAGGTTGAGGGGATATTAGGCTGTTAGGAATAAGGGGAGAGGTGTGAAGAATATTGTAAAGGAGTGTGGGTAGTGACAATGTGACTGCAAGGTGTGGTCCTCTGTGTCTTCTTCTCCATTCTGATAGTCCATTAGGAGGAGTTAGTCATTATCGTGGAGTCTTTTAATTCTTGTTATTTCATGTTTACTATCCTGAGTTGTATCACTGATGAAGTGTATGACCCTTACTTCAATTAATAAAATAGTTTTTCTTCATTGTGATTGCTGTTGAGTTCTTTAATTACTGCAAGTATTTCTCTTGAAAAACACTTGGTGCCAACATTAGCAAACTTGTAAAATTTAATGGCAGCTTGGGAGCTGTATTGCTATATCATACTGTTGACAGAGGCTCTGCAAACGCCAGCATTACAGCAAAACACGGCTTAACAGGAAGATTGAACAACTTTTCAGACAACTCTGGCACCAACTTTGAATCTGCATCCATCCCAAGAGACTAAAACATGGTCAAAATATATTCCATATTTTAAAGTTCAAATTCAAGTTGAATCTATCAATTAGATTATTTATCATATTCATGCTCCTGCTAGATTATTGCAATCAAATAGTAAATTGTAATCCCTCTCAACTTTCTAGATTGTTGCAAAATTGAAAAAGTTAAAGAAACACTTCTCAATTGCATCCATGTTTGCCAAACATGATAGACGCCTATAAAAAGTGTCAGCATTAGTTAATAGTTTGAAGGAAAACAACAGCTAACAGTAAAATAATTTTCATGCCTCCTACAATTTCTATATAGTAACTGACTCAAGAATTGACAATTAACAGTTTAAGAAAACAAATCTTCATTGAATCTTTATTGATAAGTTCCTCCCATTAGATAATAGATGAGTTCACTGAGGAGTAAGGTAGAAAATTACATCGACTCTCTCTCACAACTCTCACAATCGCTAGAGAAATCCTAATCTCTGACCTTGCCTCTCTGCTTACTGTCTAACTGCCCTTATAAATAGAGGGCGATTCGAAGGTAAAGACACACTCAATTTTTGACTCACGATCATCATTATATCATGACCACAATCACACACTTTACTTGATATTCAGTGATCAAACTAGATTCAAAGATATCTATACAATAGATATTCCTGAACAGAGCATTACGATCCAGATTAATCCGTCAGCCTAATTGGGCTGAACATTCCTGTCTCTAGGACAGAACAACTATCTAGTTAATAATTTTGTGAAAGGCTCCTAAAATTGCGTAATTATTTTAAAGGAAATACTAATCTTATATTTTGAGATATTAAGATATTAGTATCTCGTGTCATAGATACTAATATCCTATAACATAAGATTAATATTTCTCTTATCTTAATATAAATTTTTATAAAAATATCTTTTTGTAAGAATCTGTCATTAGCAAAATGTGGTCGTTGCTTTAATTGAACGTCCCATTCCACTTGGTTGTCCTTATTCATATGCATTGTCAATTATGCCTCCATGCCCGTATTGTTGCATGTGATAATCAACTAGCTTTTTTTTTTGCCTATACAGGAAAAATATTTTTCCTATATAATTATAGGATAAAGTATATGTCATTTTAAATGATGTAAAGTTATGTCATTTTAAGAGAGAGAAAGAGATAGACAAAGGATGAGATAGAGATGACAAAAAATAATAAAAATGTGGGTCGCACATCTTTGTGAGAGTGAAAGGATATAAGTTATGTCATTTAAAAGAATAAATATTTTTCCCATAATTATATAATAATTTCTATGAAATAATAATAAATAATGATAATAGTAAAAATAATAAGACATTTATGTTACGCTAGGAAGCATTTGAGTAGCACGACAATTAAAATAAAAAATATTGGATTTATAATATATAAAGAAAGGATACTTTTATACCAGTATAAGAATAAAAAGTCTTAACGGCTCAAATATCTAGTAAATTAGAACCATTAAATATAAAGGAGATCGACGATTAAAATTGAAAGTATAACTTACACCGGAGTAAAATAATCTTGGCTCTAACTTATAATTGTTGGGTTTATGTTCTTTTGCCAATGTTCAATTAGGCTCCATGCATGAAAATAGCCCAAGAAACCTAAAGCTCGAGAAGCTTAGGGTTAGGATTTTTTTATGCCCATATAAATAATCTTATTTAGTCACCAACCTCCGCGTTACTGTTGATAGATGTAGGAACTCAAATTCTAAAGTACCAATACACTCCTCCCTCTCCCTCTTAAGAATAGTCCAGAAGAAATTCTATCTTCCTTAGTAGGCCATCTTTAGAGGCTTGATCTTGCTTCTCAGCAAGAAGGTTTGTTTGTGCTGTGACACAGAGAAGGCCAATTCATGAAGTAGAAGGTTCCGTGACAGCGTAGACGAGAAGGATCACCACACTTACCCAAAGGAGAAGGAGATTTCTCGTGGATTTACATTGCAAAAGATAAAATCCTATGAGACTAAAAACCATGATAATCAATTGCATTTCAAACCACAACACTTTTACATCTATGCAAATCCAATTGCGCCAATAATAATGACATGTTGATCACTTATGGCATGGCAATTTCAGCCCGTATGGCATGTTACATCACTTACATTCTAAAATTAAATAAAAAAATAGGATGAAAAAAACATTAAATGTAATGATAGAAGGGTTTCATTTGATTAATTTTATAATGGGTTTATCATCTATCATGTAACATGACCTTATAAAATTTCCTACACACACAACATTTTGTGGGGCCCACAACAAAGAAAAAATATTCTGGCACACAAAACTAATCTCTATAACATAACACAATCATTTTTCCTATAACATAACTCTTATAAAACTCTTTTATAATATATTGAATTTATAGGTTTATTCATATCAAGCAATATATTTTTGTAAATCATAAATCGTTTTGATTGGTTCTCTTGATCCTGATTTGGGTAGTATAATATATATAAAAAAATAGATTATTCTACTTACTCTTTTTTTATGTCTATCTTACCTATCAATTTCTAATACTCTTAGATCAAAATCGCAAGAGAAGAAATAAATAGTAAAGATTAATTGAAATTTTGATCAACATATTGGAAAGTGATTACCAAAAAAAAAAAACATGAAAAAAGATAGTTAAAGTGATAAGCAAGGTGGGCATTAAAAAATAAGCAGAATATTTTTATTTTTTTTGTAAACATAGAATATCTTATTTCATATATAAATAATTTGCAATTTGTAATTTAAAAAAAAAAACCCAATTTGTAATTTTTTTAAGAGGATTATTTCTCTCATGTAATAGAAAATAAATTTTCTCATGTTGAGAGGCAAATAAAATGGGGCCCACTAATTAAAAAAATATATACATTTTTGATGTGAATGCAACATTATCTATCAATGAATGCAATAGGAGAATATGATTTCCTTTTTTGAATGGTATGCGTATTTGCCTTTGACTCTTGAAATTTAAAACACGCATGTTTTATATTGTTTACACATCTAATTTGTGTTCATAATATGTGATGGATAATTCCCGAGGCAGACTTTGCTTACTATAGTGCCAAATCTATTTGCTAGGTTTGGATATTTTATTTTAACTTCTAAAACGGACAAATTCAAACCTCAGTATCGAATGATTTACATTTTTGCATAATTTCATATTTCTCTACAAAGATTTTATTATTTATAACAAAGGATTTAGCATTTCTCCTAAAGTTATTTCCAAAATTTTAAAAAAAAAACATCATTTTAAGATTTGAAAAAAAAAATACAATATTTTGAAAAAAAAATTCATATTATGAGAAGAAAAAATAAAATTTCTAAAGTATCATTATATTTTTTCAAATCCCAAACAATATCATTTTGACTTTGTAGAAAATAATTTTTGTGGTACGAAAATAAAATTTCTATAATTAAATAATAATATCTATATAAAAAATTCAAATAACTACCCAAAAAAAAAATTCAAATAACTAGGTTTGAATTTGGCTGTCCCCAATATTAAATTCGTGAAATGGGAACTATAAAATATGGAAAATAATTATTCTAAAAAACAGATAATACGGAAATTTTAAAGAAGAACTATGTTTTATAGTTTATACAAAGGGTTTTATAATTCTATGTTGAAGGAAAATTGAAATCTCATTGTTCTGTCCTGTGGACAGAGATGTTCAACCTTTATCAGGTTGATTGGTCGCTTTGGATCGTATAGCCTTGACTAGGGTTATCTATTGAGGAGATATCCCTATGCCTAGCTTGATCACTACAAAGAATATGAATGTGGTGATAGTGTGGTGAAAGTAATGAATCAGGTGTGTTGTATCGTCGAGGAGCCCTCTTATTTATAGGGGCTGCCTCTGATTTGAATTTGTGTAGCAGAGCTGTAATGGCGCGGGGCCATTATAGTCTTGTCGGCCGTTACTGGAGGTAACGTACCAAACGTTACGTCTCCATAACTACGGTCCGTTTCAGGTACCTATTGGGAATATTCGATGGAGTATTCCGGGTTGAGGAGATGGGCCCGTTAGTGTGGGCCTTCTTACCGGGTTGATGAGGTAAGCCGGCTCACGTGGGTCTTAGTCCGGGTTCATGACACAGATCCATAACAGTTGCCCCCCAGCCAGGCTATCCGATATTTCGGGTTGCCTGGGTGTCTGAAAACGTGGGTGACGTAACTCGGAATAACTCATCTGTTATATTTTGGTGTATGTGTCTCGTTATGTTATGATTCCTTTTTGGATCTCGGCCAATGTCTCTCTCCTATGCATGTCTGGCCACGCGTCGTTGTTTGCGTGCCTTTGCGTGCTGTAGCTATTTCATGCAGTCTTGTTTACCGTGCGCATTTATGAGCTTCATCATTTCTTTGTGTCGAATCATTGCCTTTTGCGGTAATGGGGTGGCTGTGCCTTTAGCACTTCCACGTTGTTTTACTCGTTACGCGCGATTTTGGCGGTTGTAAACCACGATGTGTCTTGAATGACCCTATTATCCCTGTTCCTTGGTCTTCCTGTAGCCCCCTTTTTATTCTGCAGTTTCTATTTTTCTTCGTCATTTGCTCTACTATCGTCTCTAAGCTCCTGTTATTTTTTTGGTTTCATTTCGCTGCAACTTTCCGTTCACTTACGCTTTCATAATCAGGTATTTGCGGTTTTACCTTCATTTTACTTCTGCTTGCATTTGCTTTCTTCTATTCATGTGTGTGTAGTTTAACGTCCTCCTTGCTTCTCTGTTTTCTGAAACGTGATTTCCTTTTTCCTGTTAAAAAGTGTTGTCTCTTCTAATCTTAACTTTCTGCTCAAAAAATGGGAAGGAAGAAACCCTCCTTCTCAGTTTTGCGGTGCGTCCAGGAGGTTGACGTGAACTCCGATTTGTTGGAACGAATTCCTCCTGGTGCCCGTTATTGGCTTTGGGGGATTCCCAGGACCGCAGAGGAGGAACGGCAAGCCATGCTTCGTGGGCACCGCGGTTCAAAACCTCGTAAAGGTGGTCGAAGAGACCGTGTATCCTCCAAATCCCGAGTTCCACCATCTATCCGGGTTCCATCATCCAATCCTCCCCTTCCTTCATCTGAGAGTCCCAGTTTTACGAGTTCTAACTTTGGGAATTTTTGCCCTTCTCTTCCTGTTTCCCAAGATGTTCCTTGTTTTTCTTGCGTTTACCTGAGTTCTCAACTCGTCCAGCAAGGATGTGATTCTTTAGCGGAATCTACCCTTGATAGTTGTCGTCATGGGAGCATTCCAGTTCCTACTCCTCTATCTGGCCGAGTTAATGAACCAATTATGATTTCTGACCTGTCGTCGTCGTCATCTAGTGATTCATCTGATAGCACTTTTAATTCAGGTATATCCATCCTCATCTGATACCCTTTTTGTTTTCTTTTCATTTCTAGGTATTAATGGCATGTTTCCCTGAAGAAGATGTAGATGAGTCGGGTTCAAGCGAGTCGTGTTTCGAGTCTCCCCCCTCTTCTCTAGTTGCTCAGTTCCCTTGGGTAACATATGAGGTTTTAAATACGACGTCTGGAATGAGTTCCGATGACGTGGCTAGTCTTCCTCTTGGGCAATTGGAAAATTATGACATTTTCCCTCCCTCCGAAGATGAACCCGTGTGTTCTGGAGGGGCAGAGGATGAGCCCTGCTCTTTCTTTTTTTATCGAGATGTGATAACACAACTCGGTGTTCGATTTCCTCTGACCGAGTTTCAGATGGAAATTCTTAACCATTTGCATATATCTCCCACCCAACTCCACCCCAATGGCTGGGGTTTTGTAAAAGCTTTTGAACGTTTTTGTGCGTATCTGACGCTCGTCCCGTCAGTTTGTGTCTTTTTCTATTTTTTTCAAGTCGTTTCCTGCCGTACCGGTCGCGAACCCCCTGAACGGAAGGGATGGGTTACTGTTCGCGGAGTCCCAGGTCGCAGGTTGTTCCGAGTTTATACTGATTCCTTTAAACATTTTAAGGATCAGTTTTTCAAAGTCTCCTCCCATCCTGGAAAGGAGGTGTGGTTTCTTAATAATTGCGGGACTAAGGATGTAGAGGGAAAATTTCCTCTATGCTGGTCGTCTGACCACTTCCGGTTTCCCCCCGCAAGTTATCGTTTTAAGGAATCCGAGTTGAGTCCTTCGGATATCAACACGGCTATTGCTATTGGGAGTTATCTACAAACCCGACAGCCTGCCAGTGTTGCCTCGTTGATTTACAAATCTCAAGAGGAGCTTGACCTGGAATTAAGTATGTTCATCTTCGTATTTTTAATTGTCTCCTGATGTTTTTGTTGCCGTATCTAATATTTGTTCCATAGTTCCAGATATGGTAGGTCAAGCCCAAGAGGATCAAACCAGTAAGAAGAATGACCAACCTAGTTGGTTATCTGTTTTGAGCCGAGGTGCTCCCGCCAAAGCTGCAGATCCGCCCAGCAAAAAGCGGAAAGCCGCAGATGAGCAGCCTAAGAAACCCGTTGCTGAGAAAACTAAGGCTGCAGAGAAACCGAAGGGGAAACCGGATAAGGGTACCTCGGCTGCTCCAGTGGTAACCCCGGCCGTTATCATGCCCCCTCCTCCTGCTGGGATTTCCAAACATATGTTGTGGAAATCAGGCCTTACCAACCCTCTCCGTGAAGCCATCTG
>JAVKPL010013761.1:0-78235 GCA_032173675.1 Gastrolobium villosum | reverse complement strand
CATCAGCTTCTTAGAGATACAAGTCTACATTGGTTATCCCTCACACAGATAAATAATATTCACTCAACACTCAGTGTTTAAGGGTATAATGAGCACTCAATCACTCAAAGCTATAACACTACCATAGGCTTGATCATATTCTGAAAAATTCTTAAAAATGAAGAATCACACACATGCATTAATTGATCAAAAGGACTTCACATGTTGTAACTTGGCCGGGGTAACAGGGTAGGAATATATGGATAGTAGCTCAAACAACAATGAGATTGAAAAAATGATATTATTTCACTTTAACACATTCAATTCAATGATTTTTGCTCCACTAACATTCCCACAGAATTTCGGGAATTAATTCCTTCCAGCCCACCTTTTACTCTTTTCCTTCCTTTTTTTTTTCTTTTTTTTTTTTTTATCCCTTAATCACTTGACCTTTGTGGAGCTTACCTCAATTTCTTTATTTTATTTTCAACACATTCAATGATTCAATCTCAATCAAGGTAAGTCACAAAAAATGGATATAGGCTAAGCCATCAATCAGGCCACAGGTCATTTATCAACAAATAAGTTCAAGCTCAAAGGGGCTAGCAAGGGAAAATTTCATACAGGTGAGTTATTTTGGCCAATAGCAATTAAGAACAAAATGCCTTTATCATATCAATCAATGCATGCATAATAGAGAAACAAATCAAGTTCTAGAGTATTACAACAGTGAGACCTCTCAACAAAAATTTCAGTGTTTAGGCTCAAAACCTCACAGCTATGGTATCAAACGAGACTCAAGAAAATTGACCTCAGACATTATCAGAATTTCACAATATTAATTCAAACAAACGAGCAATCATGCAATCTAATTATGCCTATGCAATGTTATGTCAGAAAGTCATACAATATATTCCAAGAATTTAATCATGTACATTAACAAGATGAGCACATTTAAACCTGGGATTTGTTCAAAACACACATTTTTTTTTTTTTTTTTTTTATTTTTTTATTTTTTTTTTTTTTTTTTTAATGGCACACCAAATAACTAAAAAAAAAATAACTAAGAAAATGAAAAGAGTTAGGATATCTCCCCTGATAGAAGAATTGCAGTTCTAAGGCGCAAGCCCACCATTCCCAGATTTAGAGCATTGCTGTCCTCAGCAATAATTAAACCACAAGAAGGAAAACCTGCACAATGGAACAAGCAGTGGCATATAGAAGAGACTATAATGCGCACATTAAAACATCAGAGAAAAATATACTAACTAAAATACAAAACAGAAAAATAAACTAATGTACAAAATCTCCGTCAGCAAGGAGAAAAAGTCAAACCTCCATGTCATCCCACTCAGCAGCGTGGGATGACTCAGCAAATGGAGGATCTGGTGGTATTGGCTGCCTTGGTATTTGGAGCCACCATTCCCAGATTTGGCCCAAACCATGGAGCCATGTTAGAAACTCTTTGAAGCTTTGATTCTTCCGAGAAATAGAATCTCGGTGTCTCTTATTGATCTTCAGCTTCCGATGTCTCTTCCAACTCTTATCAAAGAGTTTGATCACCTCCTTTCTCAGTACCTTCTTCATTGTAGGATGACTCCTTTCTTGAGTTTTTTTCCCATGTTTGTCATCCTTCTCATTAAGAATTTTGTTGGTATGGGAAGATGGATCTTTATCTTTTGAATCAGTCTCTTGTGCCTTTAATACTTCAGTCACTACCTTGTTACAAAAGAAGATTTCTTTTAGAGTTTTAGGAGACTCTTTCGATTCCACCTTCATGACACCATCTTTCTTGGCATCATTTGTTTTTTTAGGAACCTTAACCGCCACACTTTGTTTTTCCTTTGAAATTTTAAAACAATCATCTTTGTGAGAAGACTGTTTTAAAGAATTAAAGACATTGATGGTAACGGTCTCATCATTCATCCTTAGCTCAAGCTTCCCGTTTTCAAC
The DNA here is from genome assembly GCA_032173675.1 of Gastrolobium villosum. Taxonomy (NCBI): domain Eukaryota; kingdom Viridiplantae; phylum Streptophyta; class Magnoliopsida; order Fabales; family Fabaceae; genus Gastrolobium; species Gastrolobium villosum. The sequence goes on along the minus strand of JAVKPL010013761.1, from coordinate 76,303 downwards.
ATCAATCAATGCACGGGATGTAGCTAAGAAAGGTCTACCCAACAAAAGAGGCATTGCAGCTCCTCCTTCCATATCCAACACCACAAAGTCAGCAGGGAAGATGAACTTGCCCACCTTCACAAGAACATCTTCTATTATTCCGCTTGGCTTCCTTGAGGACTTATCAGCAAGTTGTAAAGATGTTTGAGTAGGCTTCAACTCGGTAATCCCCAAGGAATTGCAAACAGAAAGGGGCATTAGATTAATGCTAGCCCCAAGATCACACAATGCCCGGCTGATTTTTCTCTTCCCAATTTCAATAGGGATATTGAAGCTCCCTGGATCATTACGCTTAGGCGGGACCTTCTTGGTAATAATAGCACTACACTCCTCAGTGAGTGTCACTGTTTGGCATTCCTGCAATTTGTGCTTCCTTGACAACAAGTCCTTCATAAACTTTGCATAATTTGGCATGCTAGACAAAGCTTCAGCAAAAGGTATGTTTATGTGTAGCTTCTTGAAGATGTCTAAAAACCTGTCATAATGCTTGTTATAAACCTCTTTCTTGAACCTTGCTGGATAAGGTGCTTGAGACATCACATATTCATGGCTCAGCTCAAACTTCTTCTTCTCAACTGGCTTTTCTTCTTCCACGGGTTTTTCAATTTCATTTTCTGGCTCCTTAACCTCCTTAAGCTTCTTCTTAGCTTCCATCTTTGTGTTCGGCTTTTCTGGGGTTGCCACTACTTTCCCGCTTCTAGTTGTAATATACATGCAATCCTCTTTTGGATTGATAATTGTATTACTTGGAAATGTACCTGGAATTCTTTCTGAAAATTGCTTTGCCAGCTGGCCTATCTGATTCTCCAGGTTCCTAATAGAAGCATTTGTGTTCTTGTTGTTGGCTCGAGTCTCCTCCATAAAAGCATTAGTGTGTTGAGCCATCTCATTAGAAGCCTTAGCCATCTGAGCAAAAGCTTTTTCCCACTCAGCAGGCTCACTTTGTTGATTCTGTGAAGGTTGAGCATAATTATTATTAGCTTTAAAATCCATACCTGATCCTTGAGTCCTCCGCTGAAAGTTGTTGTTACCACCAGGAAAATTTTGATTTCGCTGGAAGTTTTGTTGTTGTTGAGGACGCTGATCGTACCAAATCCCATTCACCTGTAATTGTTGAAGTGAATCTTCGGATGATGGATTCGGACATTCACTGGATTCATGACTTTCTTGGCATTGGTCACAAATCAGAGGAGTTGTTTGAACCTTTGACACTTGTAACTTGTCAAATTTTTCACTTAAACTGTCAAACTTTTTAGATAATGATATTACATCACTATCTGCTGGTTTTGTTACTGCTCTTTGTGTGGGAACTAGCACACTTTCATTTTCATTTCTTGCAAGCTTTTTGATCAACTCAATAGCCTGCTCAGATGTGCTTTCCCGAATAGAACCTCCAGCGGCACTATTTATTATCATCCTTGTTTCAGGGGTGATTCCATTGAAAAATATCACCACTTTTCTGTCATCATCTCCTTCGTAATGTGCACATTTCCTGTTTAATTCCTGGAATCTGTTCCAAGTTGCACAGAGCGATTCTCCTTCCAACTGGCGAAAGTTTGTGATTTCATTCACCAGCTGATTATATTTTTCCATGGAGAAGAAATGATCAAAGAATTTGCTGGACAGATCTTCCCATGTAAAGATGCTGTTTGCTGGCTGTCGTTCGATCCACCTCAATGCTTTTCCCTTAACAGCGAAAGGGAACAACCGAAGCCTGATAGCATCTGTAGATACCCCATTATGTTTGGTGGTATCACAGACCATCAAGAATCGGTCTATAAACTCATGTGGATCTTCATCATCAGCACCAGAAAATTGAACCCTTTCCACCAAAGAAATTAATGATGGCTTGAGTTCAAAATTATTGGCCTCCACATTTGGCCTGACTATGCTTGAATTGGCCCTATTGAATACTGGAGTCAGAATTGTATTCAACAGTCTTGGAGGTTGATTGTTGGCATTTCCTCCTCGTCCATGACCAACATTATTGTTTTCTGCCATCTCTTGAATTGGTTGTAAAGGTATGTGCTTCAAATCTTCCCAAATGATCTGTCTAGCAGTCTTCCTTAATTGTTTTTCTGTCCTTGTAATTTCAGAATCTATTACAAAGTCTTTAGGCGGAAGTCTACCTCGCATAAAAATCAGAGAAAATTATTAGTAGCACCTGAACAACACAAAACAAGATAAAAAGAATAAAAAAAAAATAAAAATCTAATCTCAAGAATCTACGGTTATTTGTAATATTGAAAACACAATCCCCGGCAACGGCGCCAAAAACTTGTTGCGAACTCGGCAAGTGCACCGATCGTTCCAAGTAATAAAGTGATAAGAAAGTATCGTCTCCACAGGGATTGATGAACAATTACTACTATAACCACCTCTTAAGTTAGATAATCGATTGATTGTTGACAAATAATTGCAATTTAAATTAAATGACAATAAAAGTAAAAGAATTGTTTTTGTATTTTTCTGGAAAAGACTTAAAATAGATGAAGAAATGTTTTTGTAGAAAAAGTAATGAAGAAGACTGTAGCCAGGGTACATTCACCAATTGCTCTCAATTTTACTTCGGATTGATTCATAAACCTATTGAAATTAACAACTCAGACAAATTATCATCTTTTAGAAATAATTAGTTAGATCCCAATCCCTTGGCGATCTAACCCTTTACTTCAATTGGAACCCTAATCCCTTAGTAGTTCCGCCTGAAAATAAGCATTACGTAGATAAATCCCACGACTGCAATCCATACAAGTCTATCCCTAGAACATGCATGGAGAGTCATCTTTATCTCCTTTCAGGATCAGTATTCCAACATCCCTATTGTGAATCCTGATCCCCAGAATATTATTCCCTATTAGGTTGATCAGATCTAACAGAAATAATATCAATACGCTCAAGATAAAAGATGAAATATATTAATTCAATATATAAAATGATTCAATCCTTGTAGCAATTGTTTACAAAGGGATCATGCCCCTGACTACAGAAATAGATCTAGCCAATCAACATCATGATCGCTGATCTGATTTCAACATAAACTAGAAAAAGAAAATAAAGAAGAATACAAGAACAGAGTGATGAACACGAAGAACGCCTCCTCTAGGTCTTGTGATGTGTATTCTGAGATTCTCTTCTTCAAGGGTTGAGTCTCTTTTTATAAGAGACTTTGACCTAAAATGTGAAATTTGAATTTCCATCCTTTCGCGCCTCCCACGCTGATGGCGCGGATCTCGCGCTCTCAGCGCGGGACCTTCTGCCAATTTTCTTCTTCCCACGCTCTGAGCGCCATTCCCGCGCTGTGAGCGTGGGATTTTAGGTCTTCTTTTATGCATTGATTGAGTCACTTTCTTCTTCTTTTCTGCTGTGAGCGTGAAATTACAAGATTGTCCTTCTGACAAAAACGTATAACGGAAACCTTACAATTTATTACATAAACGTTATAACGGAAATATTAAAGTATGAATTTATTACAGAAACGTTTAACGGAAAGATTTAATTAAAATAAATTTGAATTCAAATTTCGAATTTAAAATCTGAATTTGCTGCAAGCGTCATTCCCACGCTCGTAGCGTGAGCCTTTAGTTTCACTTTGTCCTTTTCAGCTCCAATTTGTGCATTTCTCCTATGAAATCAAAAATCAGTACATAACCTCAGATTAAGATATTTGACAAATTAACATTGATTTTGCCCTTTTCTTGCATCAGATTAAGTAACATTCTTCCTCTTTTTATCTTAGAATTCCTTATATGCTGATCGCATATCAGATACCCAAGAAAGATGCTTTCAGATATCTGGGATCAGTTTTGCAGAAAGGTGGAGAGATTGACGAGGATGTAAATCATAGAATCGGAGCAGGTGGATGAAATGTCGTAGTGCATCTGGGTTTTTGACTTTTTGTGTGACCGCAAAATTCCCCTTAAGCTAAAATTTAAAAAAAAAATCCATAGAACAACAGTAAGGCTTGCTATGTTATACGGAGCTGAATGTTAGCCAGCATATAGGCAACATGAGCATAAAACGAGAGTAGTGGAAATGAGGATGTTAAGGTGGATGTGTGGTTATACGAGGATGGATAAGATAAGAGATGAAGATATTTGACGAAAGGTAGGAGTAGTATTGGTGGCGAAAAAGATGAAAGAACATAGATTGAGGTAGTTTGGGCACATAATGAGAGGCCCCCAAATGCTCCCATTAGAATAAAAGTTTGTTGCCAAGAGCTTGACACAAAGAGAGGTAGAGGTAGACCGAAACTTACTTAGGGGAATATAGTAAAACAAGATATAATGGAGTGGGATATAGATTAGCGAACGGTGTGTCTTAGGATAGAGTGGAGAAAAGCTATAAGCATAATAGAGGGTTAGACCCGTTTTCATTCCTCTGTTCGAATTGCATCACCAAATACTCATACAGGCCATCATGTATGTGAAATGCAGTTTTTGGAGTATCCTCTTCCCTAAGTCGAATTTGATGAAATCCAGATTTGAGATCTATCTTGGAAAAATACTTGGCTCCATGCAACCCATCCAATAGGTTAGTAATTGTATAGGAATAGGATATTCATTTGCAATGATTGCCTTATTAAGAGTCCTATAATCCACGTAGATTCTCTAAGATCCATTTTTCTTTTTGACAAGTGTAACGGGACTAGAGAAAGGACTAGTGCTATGTTTAATGATTCCCTCTTGCAACATAGAATGTACTTCCTTCTCAAATTCATCTTTGTGGTGGTGGGCATACCTATATGGTTTTGTACAAATACTGGTCTAGTTCCGAGTTATAGATTGATGGAGTGATCATGATCTCTTTGCTAGGGAAGTTCTTAAGGAGGCTCCTTAAAAATCGGTAAGAATTGCTCCAACAACGCCATCAATTGTTGTTGCATTGGCGATAAATTATTTTGCATGGAATCCGATGGACACTTTAAGTAATCTCCCAAAGTATGCATATCATCATGATTGCGCCCTATAAAATTTGTTGCTAGGCGAGCTCTTGATTAAAGTCCTATAATTGATATCCCATCAACACCACTCTTCGATTCTGTTGTTGGCAACGAGGTATTTTATTTTTTCAATCATGTCTACCTTCTCCCAATGTTTCTAGGCATTCCATCCCATGGATTAAATCAACTCCTCCAGGATCCAACATATAAGCCCCTATCTCCTCCTTGTAGCTTCCAAGTTGAAGTTGCAACCTAGGACATCGGCCATGTGAAAATCGTTTGCTCCCATCCCCTATACTTATGCTTGACATCTTGGTTTCTTCCACATGTAAGTATAAAGAAGTGACCAATTCGGATGTCACAAAATTGTGACTTGACCCACTATCTAGCAAAACAAGAATAGGACATCCATCTAAACTTCCTTCAATCTTGATAGTCTTAGACCGTAGGACCTCTATATTGGACAGCCCATGGTAGTCAACTCGATTGCACACTATTTCTTCCTCTCCTGGCACCCTTGTGTCTTTTATAGCGAGCAGCGAATCCAAGTTACCAACTTTTTCATCATACTCCCTTATCAAAAGGTGCAATTTATTATCTAGAGATTGATGCGTTGACTATAATTGTGCCCACATTTAAAACAATCCTTTTGCTCCTCGATCCATGAGTTCTTGATAGGTAAGATTTTGACTCTTCCTTTGGTTTTGTCCCAATTCTAATTCCCTTTTCGAATTTACCTTGCTATAATGACGCAAATTTTGTAACATAATTTCTATTTCCCCTTGATTCTAGACCCTTCACTCAGCTTACATGGGTGAAAACTGAAGCTGGAAATTTTCAAAATCTACTATGTTCACAGCCTCCAATTGCAGATTTTGGGGTTCTAATCAAACCAAACTTCCTCTCCGCTACACAAGCTATAGCTATCATTTTATAATGGTTTGGAGGGTTAAGTGTAGGTACGTCTAATCAAATCTCTTCCTTCAACCCACTTAGGAGAAGACCCATGTATTGTTCTTCATCCACTAACCCTGCTTGTGTTAGAACTTTCAACTAAGAAAAAGGGTTCCCAAAATGTGCCTTACCATATCGATCAAACAATGCATGCTTAAACCTCTTCTAATTCAAGCATAGATCTGATTCTCTCATCACCTTAAACTAGTGCCAAGTGGATCCCTCCATGTTTATTTGGCAAACTGTAGTTGCATCTCCGGTGGTGTTCCTTGATCAGAACCTATGACCATTGGAAATTCAACATGCTTAGTAGACAAACGATAATCCTCGATCGTGAAATGTGTCGACCCGTGCTCAGAATTGCTATTTTCTCCTCTTGATTGTGTTCTTGAAAAAGAAGGATTTGGGATCCCCTTGTAACCATATCTCCAGTGGTGTTCCATGTACGGAAAAATAAGCCCCAGCCCTTGCAACCCAACCTACTGGATCAAAACTTGTGAATGTTGGAAATTCAACATGCTTAGCAAACAAACGATAATCTTGGATTGTGGAATGTGTTGATCTCCGCTCAAAGTTGCTATTTTCTCCTTCTAATCGCGTTAAGTATGATCAGGGATTCCCTTGATTTTGCTGTGTATGTGATAGGACCCAACTTAATAAAGGACCCAACTTAATAAAGCCCAATATGGCAAGGTAAATGTTGTTGTGTCACAGCCCAATACTGATGATGTATCACAGCCTAATGAGCATGCTGAGTCAGCTTGTTTGTTAGGAGAGTTTGTTACACATGCTGAGACGTTAATTGATAAAAAGGGGACATGAAGAAAGAATGGGTACCATGGAGGTCATTGGGATTGCTGAGGCAAATTGGGAGATCTCAGGGCATCTCGAAAGCCCCTGAACCATTTACATTCTGTTAACTTTTCTTTATTTCTTCTTGCACAATCTGAGCTATAGCAGCACTATAGTATGTATTCAGATTCTCTGTATTGTTGCTGATTTTACTGGTTTGAGCTTAATATAGAGGAATTATTCAGAAAATCCCATTGTTACTATTTGCATTCCTATCAATTGGTATCAGAGCACTCCGATCCGGGTGCTTTGAACTTAGTTAAAAAAAAAAAAAAAAAAACAATGGAAAACAGATTTGAGAGATTGGAGAAGATGAGGAGGGCGGACGAGACCCACGCAGAGATAATGAGGCTCCTCGGCGAAATTTCACATAACATTTCTCAACTAAATAGAGGTTCGCGAAGAAGGCGACCCGAGCGGCAACAGGGAGATCCCAGCCGTAGGAATGATGGGGAATTTCATAGATCTATGGTTTGCAAGAAGATATTGGAGTTACCAGAGTTTGAAGGAGAAGATGCCTATGGATGGCTAACCAAGATTGTGCAGAACTTTGACACGTATGAAATACCAGAAACAGAGAGGCTTGCTCGAGTTGCAAAATTGATGAAAGGTCAAGCTAGTGCTTGGTGGTGGTGCTGGAGCGGGATATATGTGAGTGCTTCTTGGCAGGTATTTGTCGCGGCGCTACTCAAACGATTTCAACCAGAATTGATGGAGAAGAAGACGAAGGAGGCGACGCAACCAGGTTTGAAGGAAACGACGCAACCAGATTTGAAGGAGACGATGACGAAGGAAACGATGAAGAGGAAAAAAAGAAATTGGGCCCCAGATATGAATCAGGCAACATTGGGCCAGCGAACCAGTTTGGGTTCACCTGAAGTTAAGGGCTGGACTGTTCCGAATATGGCCCAAGGAAATTCAACGAACCCAGCCCATTCATCAACCGTGAGTTCCAGCCTTTCGAATGCGGGTCATTTTAACCCAATTCAAACGGGTTCTTTAAACCCGTCACCCGATTCACAATATTACCCAAATATGGGTCATTCTAACCCGCGAAACACCAGTAAAATCCCTAGGACAGCGACGACGAAAGGGACAACTCAGACCATGAATTTGGGGGCCAGTGGTGATCCAGCTCGCGAAGGTCTAGTTCGTGGTTGTCGACGCCTCACACAAGCAACGTTGCGAGCTCGACAAGGGCGAGATTTGTGTTTCACATGTGACGAGCGTGGGCACACCAACCATAGATGTCAGGACCGTCAACTACATCTGCTACTGGTTGACGCTGACAACGAGGAAGAAGGTGAGGGGAACGAAGATGGAGCAGCGGTGGCAACTATTCCAGACGTTGGCAAATCAGACGAGGACCAAAACCCTTCGCTTGAGGAGGTTGTCAAAACCCAGGTCAGTGTTGCCAATTTTACGGAGTTTATCCCCTTCGGTGATGCACCCAGTAGCCTAGTTTCAAACCGCCTCGGATTATGGCTGATAGCCAGAATGGAGAACGATGGAGCATGGAGATCTTGGGGTTGTATTGAAGCATGGCATGAGGCAGGGAACGTTGAGGTAGTCCGATATAACATCAAGGTATGTCGCTGGCCCCTTTATGTTAAAAAAAGAAAACAATTTTGGAAAGCGCATTTGTTCATTGCAACGGAATTCAAGAAGGCTGTTGAGACTCAATGGCCTAAAACTAGGGGGGAATTTGTGGGATTTTGTAGGAATTATGCTTTTGACATCTTGGAAAAAAATCATAATAGGGGTTGCATAGTTCACGAAAATTCTGATTTTTTAATGGAAGGCATACAAGAGTTTTCATGGCCTCATTATGTGAACCTGTGGGAAGAAGCCAACCTACTGCATTTTTTAATTGCGATGGAAATTAATGATAAATTAATTGGCATTCTGGTTTGTGACCGCAAAGATGCTGAGGCATGTACCATGAATCCCCAAGAAAGGGAAAGTTGGAGGGTTGCTATGGGCCAAGGTGTTCACGAGGGAAGTTCATTGGTTTCTTGCATAAATTGGCTCCTACATTTTCAATTGTGGGATCCTGGAGGAGATCAGCAACATACGCTGCAAATAAGTTGGCCCTTGCATTTCAAGCAATGGGACCCGGGCATAAGATTCTTGATGGCTGAATCTCACCTTGAGGACAAGGTGAGTGTTTAGGGGGGGAGTATTGATAGGACCCAACTTAATAAAGGACCCAACTTAATAAAGCCCAATATGGCAAGGTAAATGTTGTTGTGTCACAGCCCAATACTGATGATGTATCACAGCCTAATGAGCATGCTGAGTCAGCTTGTTTGTTAGGAGAGTTTGTTACACATGCTGAGACGTTAATTGATAAAAAGGGGACGTGAAGAAAGAATGGGTACCATGGAGGTCATTGGGATTGCTGAGGCAAATTGGGAGATCTCAGGGCATCTCGAAAGCCCCTGAACCATTTACATTCTGTTAACTTTTCTTTATTTCTTCTTGCACAATCTGAGCTATAGCAGCACTATAGTATGTATTCAGATTCTCTGTATTGTTGCTGATTTTACTGGTTTGAGCTTAATATAGAGGAATTATTCAGAAAATCCCATTGTTACTATTTGCATTCCTATCAGTATGGCTGCCAATGCCTTGGTAATTTCACCCACACTAGACACAAGCGCAAGAATTCTCAGAATGTTCTTCAACTTGTGCGACACTACTCTTCATTGTGGCATCATGTCTTCAAAACATAGCCTCTTGCGTCTTGAGAGAAACCTCTACTGTTGCCAATCTTTGATCAAGTGCATCCATCCTTTGGGTAGTCATCCTTGTGATCATAAACAGTTCCCCTATGGTCTAGAGTATCTTTCAATGAAAGCACCTATTGATAGAATAAGATTGTCCTATCTAAGAGGAAGGAGATATTATACTAGATTAAAACAGAGAAATACCGGTACAACCATAGAGCAAGAGTACTTCCTATACTCGGAGGATCTCTCCAAGCCTTCTGCAAAGTGCAGAATCCTTATTACCAATCCTAGGCCCCCTTCCTAAAACATTACCCAGGCTAAATACAAATTGGTACCATACTCTCTCTCTCTCTCTCTCCTCTAATTGCTTCCACCCATTTCCGAAAGTAATAGAACATAACCCCCACGCATGGCAATAACTGACAGAAACTGCCTTGACTCTTTTAATGTCCATTCGCCTTGTGTCTCCGGCTGTAAACATATTTAAAGGGTTGAATTAAATTTCCTTTCTGCTCTATCAAACACTCTCATTCTACCAGAACTGTCCAACATTACTAGTGAACCAAAATTTGTACATTATTTTTCAATACAATGGGGAAATAAAAAATTGAGTTGAAGGACTAGCTGGATTTAGTTGAAAATGTACTTCAAGATTCACGCCGCAGCTCCTCCCATGTTGCCACCAACAGTACAATCTGTTGTCAGCGCTGCCTGAAATGCCTCTGTGCTATACCCCCTCCAAAGTCCCATCTGGCCCCTTCTGCTGTGGGATGCACATTTCTGCAGCCATTCCTCTATAAACTTGCATTTTGTCAGAGATGATGGCTTCTGGTGGCAATGGCGTCAATTGTCACAACCACCTTGTCTTTGCAGTGTTGGCAATGGAAGGCGGAGATGAGGTTCATCCATGGCCTGCAGGGTGTTGGAGATGAAGAAAGGTGTTCTGCGCTGAGAGTTAGGGGAGTCTTGTTGGAGAGTTTAGAAGCACGGTGGGGTTTTCTGAACATGGTCATAGGTGAAGGGGTTCCCTGCATTTTGGCTTATTTTTACATCCCTCGGTACATTGGTATTCCCATATTCATTAGCTTTAAAGGAAGAGATTCTGATAGACCCCAAGGGGGTGTTTGGTAGAGGAGAAATTTTTTTTCATCCAGGAATCATATTTACCTGAAATATGCTTAGAATGTAAATTTTCCGGGAAAGTGACCAAAAAACTGTTTGGTAGGTTAAAATATTACTGGAATATTGGCTTATGTTTACTGATGATATGTTTGGTTAGTTATTAAATATTGATGGGAATATGAATTAATTTTACCAAACTAACCCCATCCTCAAATCACGTGCAACTACCATCTTCCTTCAAAGTTCAAACCGTAAACCCCATCTCTCTCTTGAAATCAGATCAAAGTTTTTTTTTTTTTATTATTAACTCTTTCTTTTCTTATTTTCCTTCTCTTTCATCTTCTCAACCTCAATGATTGAGACTTTCTTGAAGACCCTCAAGTTAGAAAACTGAAATGAAAAAAAAAAAACCTTTGAAGATCCAATCTAGGTAGAACCTGAAGATACAAGCTCAGTTTTTCATGTATATGCTCTCTTTTTGTTTTTGTAGACGAGAAGATTAATTGATTGTATGAGGTCTGATTTTGATTTTCATGTATACGCTCTGTTTCCCATTTCCCATGAGGTCTACAAGCTCCGATCTGGAAGATTTTCTGGTCTCGATCAGGGTTATTTGGGTCAAATGATTCACGGATTATTTTTCTCTTCTATGGGAAAGGAAGAATAACAACAAATGTGTGGTATTTTTTGGTCGGGATTTGCATCAACTTTTACACAGAATATGGAAATCCAAGAAAAACACTTCCGTGAGATAATTTTCATTTGTTGGCTACCAAACATGGAAATCCAATTCACCGAAGCTCACTATTCCAGGATTTTACAAATAATCCTCGTACCAAACGCCACCCAAGGGATTATTATGGAAAGCAAATTTAGAACTGGGAAATTGGATTTTGGGTCGTTAAAATTTTCAAATATAGTGGAGCTTATTAGAATTCAAATTATTTTCTTAAAGAAATTTGCTTGTTTCCTTCCCTTGGGAATAGGTTTTAGTGACTTGAAAGCATTTCTCCGTGCCACTCCTCTGATTATTTTTTTCAGTGTTGTTTCTGCTCGTTGGTATATGTTAGGAGACCACAGCCTCCTACATATCTATTGTTACCTTTCTGCAACCACTCATCAAATGTCTTGATTTCTTATATTTCCGGAAATCCATCTCAATTTTCCCGTTACGCGTATCCTTGTAGAGGTGTAGGTGCTTAACCGAGTTAATTTTCCTCTATAATAAAGCAGAAGCAGGAAGGATAGATAGCCTAAATCAACTATTATGAGAAATTCAGATTGTGTCATCACATACTGTTTTTACCTTGATTCTGATTTATTTGACACTTTTTATCATCATTTTACACTTCTTCATGCATTAGACATTGTATCATTTTATTAGATATGTGATTCATTTTTTGGCCAATCCATGCATACTCACGCAGACTTTATGCAGATATTATAGATGAACTAGTTAAAAATGGCAAAGAGATAGAAGCTGTTTATTTTGCTTCAGAATCTGGTTTGGCTGAAAGATTTCCTCTTATCAACCTGCTCAAGTCCTATGTTCGGAACTACAAAAGGCATGTTGCTGCCTTATTGAAGGAGGGAAAAAACAGTCAGGCTGCAACGGTCTGGATAAACTACCTTTCTAATTCAGTTTCAAAAAAAGCTGCTGTTTATGTTAATATACTACTGCATTTGGTGGACCAAATTCCTAATTCCCCGTGTTTGTCATTTTTTTCAGGAAGAATATGAATTGAATTCCATCAAGGCTGTAATGAAATGTGTAGAAGATCACAAGATGGAATCTGAATTTAACTTGGAAAAATTGAGGAAGCGGTCTACCCATTTGGAGAAAACTAGGGCTGAAAGGAAAAAGGGTTCATCATCAGGAGGTAAACCTAAAAAGCGACCCTATGGATCGGGTGGCGGTCGAGGTAGTGCATCCACTTCTTCCCGTCCCTCCAAATCAGCCAAACACAATACATACCCGTCATCTTTCAGCCGCAGGAACTTGGCACCTTCTCTACAGCCTAGTCCTGCTGCAAGATATTCTGCACCATTCAGCTACCCCAGCCAGACTACTGCTATATACGATGGCTCAACTGCTATATACGATGGTTCAACTGCTAATCCTTATGCAGCAACTTATGGAACTGCCCACACTCAAAGCCCAGCTGGGATAACTCAACAGCACTACTCACTCCCTGTTGACAATTTGGCTCCGTCTGGTTATCGATCTAGTGGTTCTTATCCAGGACAGACTAGCTACGTATATGATTACGGCAATGCTGCTCCGCCATCTTATCAACCTCCTTACACAGTAGATCAAACCAGTTACCGGGGATAAGTTTTCTTTTCCCCCCCTTTCAATCCTTTTTCTGGCCGTTGTCTCCTTTCGGTGCTACTTTAATTCATGTTGTTTATCGTTTTGTGCTTGTCAAATTTGGAAATAAAACAGGTTCCTGGTAATGTATTTCTACAAATACATAGATGTGTGATGTGATGCAAATCCAAATTTCGTTCCTTTTATTTTTTGTGGGTTACTTTTCCTGTTTGAAAGTAAATAATCGTCCCTTTTCTTCTTTTGGGTGTATACCGTAAAATCGTCAGAGCTATTAGTCTGAGTTGCGTCTCGTTCTCATCTAGTGTGTAGCCGTAGTCGCTTCTAAAGCATTAGTACAAATGCTTATAGTTATACCTTGTACTTTTAATCTTTAATCGCAACGAAATGCCATTAATATATTTATTACAGCAGTTGTCATTAAGACATGAACTTTCACAAACATACCTGGATTTTTTTATATATATATTCAAGGAAATTTTTATGTGTGTGGATGAAATAAAGGGTTATGAAATTAGGGTAGGATATTCTTATTATCCGTTTTTTTTACTATCACTCCACTATTACTTTAATCATCTTTGGATTCAAAAATTATTATTTTTATCTCTCTTCATTCAACTTTGCCTCTAATCCAATGGTGATTAGAGTGGTAGTGGAATGGTAGTAGAAAAAATAGGTAGTAAGAATATCCTACTCCTATGAAATTTTTATCTCAAGAAGCATTGTTAAATTTCGATTTATCACTACGATTTTATGTTTTTATAATTTTTTTCACCAAAACGATTCTTTTACATTATGATTTTACATTTTTTGATTTTTTAATCCCTTTCCGATTTTACTTAACATCTCAATTTTAACAACATTGTCGAGAAGAGGCAAAATGGATAATTTAATTTAATTTAATTTTTAATAATATTAGAAAATGGATAGGAGGAAAAAAAATTATGAGTAAACGATATAAAAAAGGGTTTAAAACTCCTAGAACGGAGAAGTTCAATTCTTGCAGTAGACACAAAATTCCGGTGAGATCCACCACTACAAAAAGAACTTTAAAATATAAATTAATGCGACTCAAATTTGTATTAGCAGGAGATTTACAAGAGGAGTTTTAAATCCTATAAAAAAGCATAAATTTAAGTGATTTTAAAGAAGGGAAAGTATTTGTCCTTTTTTTGTTTGTAAACCAAGTATTTGTCATTTTAAATGACATAATTTATATCATTTCACTATCATTAAAAGGTGGGATCCACATCTTTATTTTATTTTTGTCCACTCTCTTCCTCTTTATCTTTCTCTCAATTAAAATGACTCAACTTTACCTTCTTTAAAATGGCACACACTTTTTCCTTTAAAGAAACAACAAGAAATTCTCCCTTAATCTTTAATCACAACGAAATGCCATTGATATAGAGCCGTCAAAATGGGCCGGGCCAGCCCGTTAGGCCCTAGCCCACACGGGTCAGGGCTAAAAAGCCCACAGGGCCAAAAGGCCAGCAGATTAAATAGCCCGCACGGGCCAAAATATCATATAACCCTACGAGTTAGGGCAAGCCCGCGGGCCAAAAAACTTTTTTTCTCTTTAGATTATATCTGCTATAAATTAACATAGACTTGTCAATTAAATATTCCATAACATAATGTAATTTATATATTCAATTCAATTAATTACCAGAATTGCTTAATAGCTAATATAAACTTCCTACTATATATGCTCAAATGGGTATAAACCAAATCATCCAGATTCCATGAAAGGAATTAGAAATACATGATTGCAGTAACTTCAACAATTAAACTCAGAACAAGAAAATAAATTGTCATTGCATACCAAATTAGAAACAGAAAAGTTAAAAGGTACAGACCATTCAAAAGAAAAATAACATTGTTCAGAAAGAAAATAACATTGCTTATAATAAATGAATAATCAGACCAAACTAACATGGGGTGTAGTTAAGAATTAAAAATCGATGACCTGAGAAATAGTAGTTCCAAGAAGAGAAGGCTTGAGGCCACTGTATAATCCACCCCAGCCTTCACTTCCAATAACTTGATAAAGGGTCATATATAATTAAAAATATGTATTTCTCTCAGTTTGATAAAGGGTCATACATATAATTAAAAATATGTATTTCTCTCAGTTTGTTAGCGTGCAAGAATAGACTACAATTAATTGAACACAAAGTTGAGTGAGTATTCCCAATTAGGAGTTAGAAAATAAAAGATAAATAATGTTGTCATCATATATAAAAGACAAGGCTACTTAAAAGAGACTAAAAAAAGGCCAACACTGTGCATAATATCATCATAAATGTTTCAAATGATTAAAATAAAAATAAAATAAAACCCATTTGATTTAAGATATAGATAGTACCGGAACAAAATCCTTTAGCAGGAAAAGTCAGAGAAGATGGAAGTTGAACATGAATTTCATCAAACATGTAAAACGCATAAATAAAGAGAATAACAAAAAAAAAGTAGAGTTGTTGAGTTGTAACCTATTGGAGAATATTGTAACCTCTATGTTGAGTTGTAATGCAAGTGCTGAGTTGTAATTCAGTTGTGTTAGCTTAGGAATTAGGATGCTGCTAATCTGTTAGGAAATTAATTATAGTGGTTAAGAAAGTGTACACTATATCCCTTCATATATACACAAAGCTACAAGCAATTTTTACTATACCTATCAATTGAGAAATATCTGAAGTTGCTATCTATTGGTATTGTTCCACAAACGAGGTTTCAAATTAGCTGATAAATCAATTTAAAACAAAAAAATTAAAAAAATAATGAAAGAAATTGAACTCGGATTTCGCCATTCTAAACCCCAAGGCGAAAAAGAAACGAAAATAAAACACAAGAAAAAATATAGAAGGAAAAAACTTACAAGATTTTGAGATTTTTAAGATGAGAGAGCTCTCTTGAGATCGATCCTATCATCTTGTTGTTGTTTAACGTCTATATAATCGATTCAGAAGAGTGAGCGAAATTGAAAACAATTCACACTAACAAAAAAAAAATGCATCGATTGTGTTGAGAAATTTAGGTGCAGAGAATCAAAAATGGAAAGTATTGAGAGAAAGAGAGAAGATGTTACGCAGAACGCTCAAGAAATTGGATCAGAGATTGAGATTTAGGGTTTAGAAAAAATATCATTGGGCTGGCCCGTAGGATTATTGGGTTAGCCCAAAAAAGATGTGGGTTAGTGGGGCTAGGGTAAAAAATAACCCTATTAAATATGGGCCGGAAAAAAATGGGGCTAAAAGGTGGGGTTGAGGGGCTGGCCTGCGGGCCCTAGCCTTTTTTGAGAGGTTTTACTGCATGTGTTATTAAAACGTTAACTTTCAGAAGCATATGTGGATGTTTTTTATATATACGCAAGGAGAAAGCAAAAAAAATAAAATAAAAAAGTAAAACAGACTAACTTCTATTGTAAACAAAATGACAACATCAAGAGAGTCACACTTAAACAGATGTGAAAATGCACAACAAAATTGTTAAAACTATACGGCTTTTTCACCTTAGTAATCTCATTTTCATAAGATTTTATCGGAATAATTTTTTGGTCAAATATATTACCTATATAATGCATAACGACGCGGTACTGTGACAATCACTTTAGGACATGACACTTTAGCAACCGCATCCTTTGTATTTGTTTCTGACCCAAGCTGCAATGGTGGGATGCACTGGACGCACTAACACGCGGATGAGAGGGTACCACATCTTGAGAATAGGACGTGATTGCTAGGGTATTACGTTCCAGTGGTCAGGAACAAATGCAAAGGACGTGATTGAAAGTGTCACGTCCTAAATTGATTGTCATAGTACCGCGTCGTTATGCATTATATAGGTAATACATTTGATCAAGAAATTATTCGGGTGAAACTTTATAAAAATGAGACTACTAAGATCAAAAACCCAAACAATGGCCTACTATATAATCAATTATCAAGTAATCATTTTGTTAATAATTCTGAAATAAATGAAAAAAAAATTAGTTTTTTTTTAATTTTTAAAGTACCTATAGTATTCCACAACTATCCCCATAAAATGATACATGGCAGGCCGAGTTTCATGTCAGGAAAGCTGCACATTTCATATTAATTTTCACTTTTTGTTATTGCCTAAGCTTAGTTTTTTGCAAATGAAGGAGTTTCAGCTAATAATATACCATATTTTTTAGGATCGAATATATTGATTTAACACATCAGAGTTGCTGTCTATGCTGTATTCAATATTCAGTAGTCAATACACGAGTGGACAAGATATAACCAGACATAATTAAATACGTTCATTTTTCTTTATTTTTTTTAAGTTAATCCAACTTAATTATCTTTTTGAGTCGAGTTGGCTCCTCATGGTATTCTTATAAGTTTCGACTCTTTGAACCGGTTATGAGATTAGGGTCAATGTTGAAGATATTTAACCTCTCCCAAATGTGGCATGTAGGGATTTAGATCCTTTCATATGGAAATGTCGTTATATGATCATATTATTTGATCACAACCATTCATTGATGATGAGATAAGAGAGAAAAAAAAATATTTTTTAAGTGACTAGTTATGATCAAATAATATGATTACTTTTCCACACGAATCCAAATATGACATATAGAGATCAAACCAAGAACATTTTCTAGTTACTCAATTCACTTTATTTAGCATTAAAGAATTCAAGAAATTTCTACGCTATTTTTTAGTGTGACAGCGGCATAAATTTGTTTTTCGCGTGTACTGGTTATTTGTAAAACGGACACTAAAAACAAATTATGATAATGTCAACTATGTATTAGACATTAATGACATGCGAAGCAATACTTTGAGATCTCCGATGCAAGTGAAGGGTCAAGCTCAACTTATCTGATCCAGATTTTTTTCTTTTTGTAACTAATATGTCTGCCCCTTCATTTGCGGCCGAAGAGGTCACTACTAAAAAAGCTCTATTATCGATGGAATTTTTCAATGGAAAATATTCGGTCAAACCAAAACATGAACTGTGAAGCCCGTAGAAAATGATCTAATAAATAAATAATGTGCAAACCAATCACTCACTCACTCACTCAATTCATGCCAATCTGTTCTCGATGAAGTCAAATTCAATTGCAAATTCAATAATTAGCATGCGTATATGACAATTTTTTGTTTAGACGTCGTTGTGCTGATAAAGAAAAGGAAAAGGGTATGTGGTGAAAATTACTCTCATGACTAGTGACACTAAATATATCATAAAAAAGAACCGTGGCTGATGCTAATTGAAAAAATTTGAACTACTTGTTCATTTGCATGTGGCTAAAGACTATTATTTTAATTTAATTGATATTCAAACCCAGTATAAGGATGAAAATGGTGAAATTCAGGTCTTGCAGCATGCCAAATACTAATTACGTTTCATACTCGGCAGCTGTCGCTGTCCATTTTTTCTTTGGGGCTAGCACGGAGCTAACTTAATGTCCACGTCACCTGTTGCTTCAAAGTCTCATCTTTGATTCTTTCCCTCACTATTGTTATTTAAGAAAATGAGCATTGAATCAAGTAAAATGTGTCTATTCTTTTAAAACACATATACTTAAAAGGGCATTTAGTATGAGGTATTTTTTAGCATTCTCCGAAAATTGAAATTTTCTAATTTTGAATTTTTGAATATTATTAAGATTTTTGGATAAAAAAAACTTTTAAATTATTTTAAGAGAGAAATAAATATAAAGAGATGCAAATTTTATTTAAAAAAAATTAAAGACAAAATAAAAATAAAAATTTGAGTCTCACCTTTTCATTTTTTTATTATCTATTTCTATTCTAAAATGACATAGATGTGTTGTCCTTTTCCCTTGACTTGATCATCCAAATAGAATCGCAAAGCTGGCTCCGAAGATCTCGTGGTGACTTAATTATCCTTCCTCTGATTGGCTGTACCAATAATCAAGAAGTAGAATCAACAGCCGAAACTTATATACAAGTCAGAACAGGACACAGTTGTTTCCTTATTTAATTTCATGTTTCTTCACATCACATATGGGAAATTATTTTAAATTATTTTATCATGTTATACGAAAATTGGATTACTATATTAGTGATCATTCAATTTGCATATAAAGTTTATCTTTTTCTTTTTCTAATAAATATGGAGTCCACCAATAATTGAGTCAGAGAATTCTCATGCAACATGAGAAAATTAAATCGCATGATATATTCAAGAGAACGATATATTATTCGCTTTGCCAGACCCATCAGCAATATTTCATATCACATAAGCACTGGAAGTAATAAATTAAGGGCAAAGCTCAGATCAAAAAATTAAAAAAAGGGTCAAACCATAAACAGATAAATTAAGGCCTTCGTCAATTATCACCCATGAGGTTTTTCTTATTGAACTTTGATCGAAGATGGCTCTAACTGAGCCAGAATAAATTTAGTATGGACCCGTCGTCATCAGTGACCTCAGAGGAGAAAAAAGAACCTTTTTTTTTTTTTTTGTGTGGTAAGTAATAGATTTTTTTTATATAAAATGTGTGTGGGAAAAAAATAATTATTTGTGATCTTAAAAACTGAGAACCTCTACTTATTATCAAGTGAAGGCTTGATGGCATGTGTTGATCTATATATGGAAAGGAATCTTTAAGGAATATACTCTTATTAACCACAATGACTTTTTATAAAATGAAATACTAATACTTGACTATTTGTATAAACTTGGCATGGGACAAATTTTCAACGGATGAATGGTACATTTGTTCAAAAAAGGAAAGTTTTTAGGACTTAGATGGTAATACAAATTAAAAGTTGGATTCAAATAAAAAAAAAAAAATCACTTTTAGAAAAAGAAATACCCAAGTGGCTACTCCTGCACCAAAAATTTGTTCCGCAGTGAGCCACTCAGCCGCTCCACTGACCACTAATATTTATGTACTAATTGATGTAAAGTTTAAGGTACATGTATCAAAATATTTATCTTCTTAGAATTTTTTTTTATAAAAAAAATTGTTTTTAATTTACTCTTAACATAAAAAATATATATATTACTATTTTCATGTATTATTATATTATTAAAAAAGTTTGATATTCACAATAACTATTTTCAAAGTCACGCTCTCGATTTTGTAATTTATGATTAAATAATATCAAAAAGTTTCTCTACCATTACATCAAAATTAAATAATTTTTAAATAATGAAATGCTCCCCGTACATGTGGACCAATAATGAATGGCTGCCTAGTGCCTACATATAATATAACTGGATAAGTAATGAATGGCTTCCCACTCCTTCAATTTCAAAATCAGAGTCTGCCTCATGAACAGAAAAATCAACATCTGGCTATAATAAAATATCTTTAGTGTTTATAATAATTTTAGTTATACATTACATGTGCAGCATTTAAAAAAGTTTAAATAGAAGAGGATCCAGACAGGTGATTTTGATGAAATAGAAGAATCCTTACTAATCGAGTTACTAATATGATGTTATTTTATTTTGCACATTAACATATTTTGTAACTTAAATGTCTCCTTTACTGTAATTTAATTAAGTGTTGCGAAATCAGTGGGAAAATCTATCTCTTATTCATTAATTTATTCTCTTAATTACTATAATTCAATTGAGAAATAACAAAATAGGACAAAAGATAGCCTGTTATTGGAAGCAATTAAGTGGTCACTTAA
Organism: Gastrolobium villosum; assembly: GCA_032173675.1. Taxonomy (NCBI): domain Eukaryota; kingdom Viridiplantae; phylum Streptophyta; class Magnoliopsida; order Fabales; family Fabaceae; genus Gastrolobium; species Gastrolobium villosum. The sequence continues at coordinate 55,684 of JAVKPL010013761.1, read as the reverse complement.
AATGTAATATTTAATCTATTGGAGGATAGATTCTACACAAATTAACCCGAGCAAATGAGATGAAGTCTTCAACAAAGATGAAAAAATAATAATTCTAAGTAAACATTAAAAGGAAATAAATTAAAAATAAAGATTTTAAACCCAAAAAAATAAAAAATAAAAATAAAGATGATATCATATAACACGTTTGGCTCATACTTAGTTATAAGTACTTGCATTGAATGAATCATTTATCAAGTATTTAACTATATTATTTTGAATTATCTTATTTTATTATATTTGATAATCATATAATTTTATGTGATTTTACATAACTTGAATTCATCATGTGCTTTATTATCGAAAAATTCTTGTTGTTTATTTTCCACTGAATTATTTTTCACTCTATTAGCATAATATTTACAAAATCTAGAATTAAATAAATTAATAATTATAAGTCAGCTCTGGTTTTTGTTTAGGTAAATGTATCTGACCTAGACACTTTTATTCGAGTCTAAGTTAATTTGATGATTTTTATGTTACTAGATAATAATAAAAAAGTATGTAATTATTAATATATATGTAGACGTATACCCTAATATTGTTTTTCGCATTGGCATAATATGAAGATTAAAATATATATTTTTTATTAAAAAATTAGATTGCCGATTTTATACTATCCAACTTATATAATATTTTTTTTTATTGATAACAAACTTATATAATATTTTAAATACTTCACAAGGTAATTTTATATTAATAGTTTCATTATGTAAGGATGCTACAATTACACATATATACACTTGATTTATTATTTTTAACAAATTATGACTGATTAAATTTTTATTTGGTAAACAACTAAAAATTTAATATGAATGCAAAAATCATAAACAATCTATAAAGAATATGACTGTAGTGCTAAAAATGCTTGAATTTTGTTGAGAAACTTTTATGATATAAGAATTCAGGAACCGATAAAACACTTGTCCTAAAAGCTCATGTTATGAGAATTGATCTAATAGCTAGAGTGTATGATCAAGAAACTAATAAAATAATAATAATAATAATAATAATAATAATAATAATAATAATAATTTAATATATTTTGATACTTATGTGAGGATTGACTGGAGTAGGTAAACAACGGTTTTATTTTATTTTTTTTATTCTTTTTGATATATTTAAATGTACTGTTTTTTTAATTACACGGATAATTTTGTCCTAATTTTAAAATGAGTTTTATGGTTGTTATGTTATATGATGTTGGGTTCGCTTTTTCTGCCGGTAACATATAACTTATCTACAGTATGCCAATACGACGTCGTTTTGGGACGGAAATCATGGTGTTTTTGTAATTTAATTTATTTCAGGGTTATAAAAGTTTTTATATTTATAATTTTTTAAGATTTCAATATCAAAACGACGTCGTTTTGGGAATAAATGCAGATAATTTATTTGCATTAACTGTAAAAATATTTTTCCCTATGATATAACATAACTTTCCTACACACACAATTGAAAAAAAATTAAGAGAAAAAATTCAAGGAATGAGACCCACGTAACATTATGTGTACGAAAGTTACGTTAGATCATGTAACATAACAAACATAAAACCCTCTTAAAATATGCCAAACATATAATATAATCCATGATAGTCTAATACGCTAACGAAATGCTACCACTTACTGATGTATATAAAATACTTTTACGTGTAAACCTTCACCTCCTAATGTCTATGCAATTATAATGTTTACGCATATATAATGGGTGTGATAGGCTCCACTTGTACATGTCACAGGCACAGCCTCTAACATCTCAGTTTGCTTTTCTCACAACTTCAATTCATTAGAGACACACTTAAAAGTATGGCTGACTTAACTAATGGCAAAACCGGCTCCGTCAACAATGTCCCCACCATCAAGTTCACTAAGCTCTTCATTAATGGTGATTTTGTCGATTCCATTTCAGGTTAATATTTTATACCTACCTTCCTCTCCACTTTTCATTTCAATTTTTTTTTATTGTCCTTTCTTTTCAGATTCTTCTAGCTTTCTCTGCTCCTCTTTCTGATCTTTTTTTCTGCAATTTTCTTCATTGTTTTATCCGTATTAAAATGGAACACAACTATATAAGAAACTATATATTATATCACTTCCAAAGATATATTGTGAATATATTCGTCACTTTAGTTATAGGAAAATTATTTCCTCACGTTATATGCAAATAATTATCTCATGTTGTAAAGATAATATCACAAGAGGGATTCATAAACAAGAAGAGAGAAAAAGAAGAAGAAGTGAGACTCGTCTCTGATATGTATGTATAGAGACTTGACTTCTTTCATGTGAAATAGAAAAATATAATCTTAGTTAAAATATAAAGCAAGATTTGATGAACATTTTTTCCACTTTTTCAAAAATGAAAAATTAGAGATTACAGAGCTAACTACTAACTAGACAATATCAACAATAACAAAGGAAGATTATTTTTTTATCTAATAATATAAATATATTAAAACCCTTCTTCTCATTTTTATTTTTTTTACTTGTTTCTTGTGGGGAAAAACAGGAAAGACATTTGAGACAATAGATCCAAGAACAGGAGAAGCAATAGCGAGTATTAGCGAGGGAACCAAAGAAGACATAGATATTGCTGTAAAGGCTGCACGTCAAGCATTTGACTCAGGTCCATGGCCTCGCCTGCCCGGCGCTGTACGTTAATTTTTCCCTTCTCTGATTATATATTTTTCTTGTCTTTTCTTTTCCATGGCCCTCCATTTTATTTTCATTTCCTTCTACCTAATTAACTAATTAAGTAAGGAAAAATATTTTCTCATATCATAGGAGAGTTGTTTTTTGTTACTAATGACCCTTCAATTTTTGTGTAATGTTTGTTTTTATTTTTTTAATAGATGTGGGCCCCACACATGATGTGTCTACAACATGAGAAAATATTGCTCCTACTGCATGAGAAAATTGAAACTCATTAAGTAATGATAAAATGATTTATCAACAAAAAGAAAAGTAATGATAAAATGCGCTTTTATTCTTGTATAATTTTTATATAATCCCAAGTTCGAAACAAGTGATTTTTTAAAAAAAAATTATATGTATAATTAATTTAATAAATTGAGTTTTAATTTTAATTTTAATTAATTAAATAATTTAAAGGTTAATATACTCTTACTTATTCATTTTATAATCTGATTTAATTTAGAGAATTTTTAAATTTACATAACCAAAATAAGACTGACTTATTAGAAAAGTTCATAATTCAATTCATTTTTTTGCTAAGTTAAATCTAATTTTTTGTATTTCTAAATATATATATATATATATATATATGAAAAATATTTTCTCATGTTGCATGAGAATTCAACTCTCATGTTAGTGACCTTTCGATTTGCGTTCAAAGCTTCTTCTTCTTCTTTTTTAATAAATATGGGGCCCACCACTAGTTGACTCACAACATGAGAATTGAATTCTCATGCAACATGAGAAAATCAAATCCCATATATATATATGGGAAAAACATTTCTCAAGTTGCTTGAGATAAGTTTATCTCCGGTCACCCCAAAACTACGTCATTTTGATTATTTATTTCCTTATATTTATTGATTCACCTTTAAATGGTTATAATTCCCATTTTCTCTCTCTTCCTCTATCACCATTGATCATCTTTGTACGATTATGATTTAGTAGCCAGAGATAAAATTATATCACGCAGCTTGAGAAATGATAAGCCCTATATATATATATATATATATATATATATATATATATATATATATATATATATTGAAACTGATTCAATTTCCGGATTTTTATCAATTTTCACTGCTTTTGAATCAACCAATCAATTTCGCTGCTATATATGACGTTCAAATAGATCAGTTGAACTAAGTTTGAAAAACGCTAATTAGTTATTTTTATTGGATTTTCCTAAACACAAATGGCATTTCATGAGGGGGAAAAATACTTCATTTAAAGGCTCATTAAGACTTGAAAAACCAAAAAATAGTAAGGATAATAAAGTAAATTTTAATTATTGTTAGTATATATTTTCTAGAAAATCAATATCAAGTTTAGTCATCTTCAAAATGACGCTGAGTTCATAATGACGTTGAGCCCAAAATGACTTTTTCTCAATAAATGAAGAGTTCATTATTTTATTTCAGTCAATATATATAAATTACCTACATTAAGCATGCCAAAAATGAATATTTTTGGATAAAAATCAAGATATTTTTATAATTATAATTTATTTCAAGATTATAATAGTCTTTCTTATTATAATTTTTTAACCCAAAAAATATTATTTTGGGAAAAAATATAAATAATTCATCTATGTTCCCATAAATGAAGTATGGATCCTTTTCAATATTACGTTAAGAAATTTTTCACTTAAAAGTCAACTTGTGTTCATGGTAATTCAACATAACAGACGCAAGCTTATATTGACTCTTTTTTATTCTCAAGTATTTATCTTTGAATAAATCCTAAAAATAAATATAATATCTATACTATATATATAATATGATTTTATTAATTTTGACTAGGGGTGTAAATAAATTAGGTTTTGACTTAAATAGGTCAGGTGTGTGTAAAAATCCTTAGGACAGCCTGGTCTTTTAACTTGTGTAAGCTCATATTACAAGTCTGACCTAACCTGTATTTAAAAAATAAAAGCTTTGGACTAAACCTGTTTAAGCCTATTACATATTCAATAATTAAAAAAACTAAAATAATATTATTTTATTATTCAAAATTATTAAAATAATAATTTTATTTATTTTATTTAATATAAATAATATGATATAGGCCGGCCTATTGGCTTATAGGCCCGATATGTACACAAAACCTGTAGTCTATTTTCTAAATAATTTTTTTTTTAAACCTAGTACTGTTCTATTTGACTATTTATAATATACCAAGTCTAACTTAATATAGATTAGGCCCTAGGTCCCTATAGACTATCCTACTCAGTTTACACCCTTAATTTTCACAATTCATTCAAAAAAAATGAAGAAGCCCATGGACGGTTTATATTGAAACTGCTGCGTAAATAATTAATATCAAAGGTTTTATGTTATACTTGACGTATTTAATTCTAAAACCATGATTTTTTTATTGTTTTTTTTTGATAACATTTATTGTTTTTTTTTTTGGGTAAAAGTAATTCTAAAACAATGAAATCCGGGATGTTTGGTATGTTGATAGTATCATTTTGTGGATAATATAATTGCTCTGATCTTTTTAGTATCTACGTAGATAAGTTATTTATATTCACTTCCAAAATGATGTCGTTTTGAATTAAAAATTAAAAAATTATAATAAGAAAAATTATTATAACACTAAAATAAATTATAATTATAAAAATATCTTAATTTCTACCTCAAACACTTAAATAACTTATCTATATGAAAAAAATTATCATTCTTATATTATAGGACAAGAAAACGATATACTACCCATCCTTTGATTTTCATGTTTCTCCTTCTTCTTTGTAAAAATTGGGTCCCGCAAAACATGTCTTTGGAGAAAAGCTTGCTCCTCTCCAATTCCATGAGAAAACAAAAACCCCTCATTTTATGGGCTTTATTAATCTCATGTAATAGGAGAGAATTCTCTCGTGTAATAGAGAAAATCATGTGTGGGATCCATGTCCACCCACTATAGGAAAAAAAAGAATAAAAAAAATCACACAGAAATCAATATCCATGTTTGAGAGAAAAATCTCTCATATAACATAAGAGTATATTTTCTCTCATTTTATATACCAAAATGTTATTTGCCTCCTAAAAAATAACATGTGAGAATCGAACCGAGACCCTTTCTTTCCACTTACTTAACTCCCTTATTACCAACTGATCTGGTTATTTGCCCATTTTTATCACATAATTTTTACTCTTTTTTTTTTAATAAAACAAAGGGTTTTATAATTCTCAAGGAGAATTAAAATATCATGTTGTAGAGATAAAAAGCATGTGGGACCTATGTGTTAGAAAAAATTATATGTAGGACCCATGTCAGCACGGAAATCGAAGGGCGTGTAAGAAAATTGTAATTCTCATGTTAAATGAGAATTATAAAACCCTAAAACAAAAGGTATCATGCATTTAAACGCCAGTCTTTATCCCCATTTTTTTTTTACTAAATAGGTGTGACGTAAAAAAATATGACGTACAACCATTATTTTCCATTGAAAAACCTTACATTCAATCCTTTAATAGTTACGCTAATAAATAAAGTTGATTTAGGAAGCACCAGAGAAAATTGGTGAGTAACAAATAAGCAAGATTACAAACTATCTATCATGGATGTGGATACATAAAATTTATAGGCCTTTCATTATACAGGCCTCGCTTAGTATATTTCTAACAAACGGGAAACTTCATTATTCACATTTGAATTCTCATTCTGGACAAAACACAAAATCGAAGGTCACTATTCACTACTACTGAATAGGATCCTGCAGCATCCTGGTTACAGGAATTTTCCCATCTGTTATTTTCATCCTATTTTGCAGCATATTAAAATTAACATGGCATTGTTTACCCAAAAAAAAAAAAAATTAACATGGCATTCATGAATGTGATAATCAGGAGAGAGCGAAAATTATGATGAAATGGGCTGATCTAATTGATCAAAACACAGAAGAACTAGCGGCACTAGATGCCATTGATGCTGGCAAGTTGTATCATATGTGTAAGGTTCTAGACATTCCTGGAGCAGCAAACACCCTACGTTACTATGCAGGTGCTGCTGATAAAATTCATGGAGAGGTATTAAAAATGTCACGGGAATTCCATGCTTATACATTGATGGAACCACTTGGCGTTGTGGGGCATATAATTCCCTGGAATTTCCCTTCTTCCATGTTCTTCATCAAGGTTAGCCCTTCTTTAGCTGCAGGGTGCACCATGATCCTCAAACCAGCCGAGCAAACACCTCTCTCTGCTTTGTTCTATGCTCATCTAGCTAAATTGGTATGATTGAACTAATGATTCATTTTTCTTTATCAAGTATATATGGTTCTCACAAGTTACTTTAGCATAAGTTAATTGGGTGCTACTTATTTTTCCTTTTGAAGGCTGGAATCCCAGATGGAGTACTCAATGTGGTACCCGGATTTGGCCCAACTGCTGGTGCTGCAATGAGCTCACACATGGACATTGATGCGGTAATTTACATGACAAACAATTAGAAAAGTTATATTTACAAATTTTTTATTTACAAACTACACTAATCGGGTAATACACTCTTGAATAGAGTATTAGCGGTCAAACATAGTGTAATTTGTGAGTTTGTAAAAAAAAAAACCGTAAACGGATCAGACAAACAATATTTGAAGTACTATGGTCTTAAATAAGAGTGTTTAAATTCCCTTGGTGGTATGTTCAGGTCAGCTTTACTGGTTCAACAGAAGTAGGTCGTGAGATAATGCAAGCTGCAGCTAAGAGTAACTTGAAACATGTTTCACTTGAATTAGGAGGCAAATCACCCCTCATAATTTTTGATGATGCTGATTTAGACAAAGCTGCAGAGCTTGCTCTATTTGGCATCCTATTTAACAAGGTGAAATTCCTTTCAAGAAGTCATTTCTTTTCAAATAGCATTAAGTTATATCTCTACCAACATTTTGTTTCTACCTTTGTGACTACAGGGAGAAGTTTGTGTTGCAAGTTCCCGTGTGTTCGTTCAAGAAGGGATCTATGATGAATTAGAGAAAAAATTGGTAGAGAAAGCGGAAGCTTGGGTTGTTGGGGATCCCTTTGATCCTAAAGTTCAGCAAGGGCCTCAGGTAAGGAAACATATATATAGTGATACAATTATTTCCTCACTAGTTCTAAAATATATATATATAGATTGTTTTCTTGTGACTCCCCAACTTTTAATCTATATTTCAAAAATTGCTTAGCAACTTCAGAAAACAAAAATGAGAGAAGTAATTAGGATCATGATATATTGGCTAACAATTTTCTGCATACTGTAGGTTGACAAGAAACAATTTGAAAAAATTCTTTCATATATCGAACATGGAAAAAGAGAAGGAGCTACCCTTTTGACTGGGGGGAAGACAGTGGGAAACAAGGGCTACTTCATTCAGCCGACAATCTTCTCCAATATAAAGGTGAATTCAAAGTCCAAGAAGGTATCAAATTAGCTATCTTCAGCATAATTAGAGAACTAACTATCATGTTTTCTTTTGTAAAACTACTTGTTTAGGATGATATGCTTATAGCTCAGGATGAAATATTTGGCCCTGTAATGGCACTGAAGAAGTTCAAGTAAGTTTATTTTTCTCATCATTTTATAGCTTTTCTTGTTAATTATTATTGTAATTTTAGTACTAAAAAAAAGTGTTCCCGGAATACTGGATTATGATATATGAAAAAACAGGACCATTGAGGAAGCAATTAAGAGTGCTAACAATACCAGATATGGCCTAGCAGCAGGCATTGTGACAAAGAACATAGATACAGCAAATACAGTGTCAAGGTCCATTCATGCAGGCACTGTTTGGATCAACTGCTATTTTGCCTTCGGGGATGATGTTCCTTTTGGAGGGTATAAGATGAGTGGATTTGGAAAAGATTATGGAATACAAGCCCTTCACAAGTATCTACAAGTTAAATCTGTTATAACTCCCATTTACAATTCTCCTTGGCTTTGAACATGTCCTGCATATCTGCTATGAGACATGAAAGTTCAGATTTTCAATAATATTGTTAGTGTGTATAGGCTTTGTATTATTGTTCAATAAGACAACCTATCATTTTCCTTCCGATGCATTTCATCTGTATGGTGATTTTGTATATGGGTTTAACTTTTCTGCTAGATAAAAGTTTGACATTTAATTCTCACAAAAAAAAAAAAAAAAAAAAGTGGGTTCCACACAAAAAAAAAGTAAGTCCTGATACGTGATGGGTATGAGAAGAAAGGAAAATACACTTTGTAAAAAAAATGGGATAGATAAGAGTCCACCACAATTGAGATTAAAGGCTAAGCCACCCTCTCAACTGATAAAGAACCCACTCGCCTCACCACTAACCCACGGTTAGATAAAGATAACAAGATTCAAGACAAGTTTGAGAACTTGCAACACACTTTTTTTCATTCATCAAATCTGCCATTTGCATTACAAAATATCCTATATTTATAGAATAACTAAAAGCATAAGAATACAAAGAGACATATAACTTCAACAGTTGTGTTGCTTAGGAAATATAAATAAAAATAACTAAACCCAACTCCCAAGAGTCATGCTCCCAAGGATTGTGTTGCTTAGGAAATAGAAATAATAATAACTAAATTCAACTTCCAAGAGTTATGCTCCCAAGAGTGAATAGCAACTAAAAAACTCTTTATTGCACTTTAAAATGTTAAAACTCTTGATTTTCCTTCTGTATCATCCTCCCCTTCCTGATTGGGATTTGTCCTCAAATCCTCATGGTCTTCATTACTCTTGGAATAAACAAAGATATCATCAAAACACACCACAACAAAATTCTCAATGAAAGGACGAAGAATTTCATTCACAAGTCTCATAAAGGTGCTTGGAGCATTAGAAAGCCCAAAGGGCATGACTCTCGATTCATATAACCCTCTTTTAGTCTTAAATGCAGTCTTCCATTCATCTCCTTCCTTCGTTCTATACTTGATGGAGATGTTGTTTATGGCCTTACTATCAACACACATATGCATAGTACCTTCCTTTTTAGGAACAAGTAAAGCTGGAACAGAACAAGGATATACTTTCTCTAACAAATCCTCTAGCCATCAACTCCTTCACTTGTCTTTGTAGTTCTTTTGTTTCTTCAGGATTACACCTATAGGTAGCCCTATTTGGTAATGGAGCGCCAGGCATGAGGTCAATCTGATGTTCTATTCCCCTAATTGGTGGCAAACCAGGGGGCAAGTCATTCGGAAACACATCTTGAAATTTCTCAATCAAAGGTTGCACCAAAGGATGTAAAGGGGCCTCAACTGTACTTATGGATGTTTCAACAACAAGCAGGGCAAAAATAGGCTTGTTTTGAAGTAATGAACGCTCAACCTCTGTTTTACTCACATAAGAATTTTTCTCACTTGTGTTTCCCTCCCCATATAAACTCACATGAATTTCATTTGGTGGTAAAGGTGCAAGTGTGATTTTCTTTTGATTGTCAACAAGAGAATAAGTGTTTTTATGACCATCATGGACAACATGTTTATCAAATTGCCAAGGACGTCCCAACAGAATATGACATGCATCCATAGGGATCACATCACACGAGATTCGGTCATTATAAACATTCCCAATTGAAAGAGGAATACGGGCTTGTTGAGTTACCTTAACATCACTATTCTTGCTTACCATTGTAGTTTGTAAGGATGAGGGTGAGGAGTGGTAGGTAATTGAAGCTTCTGAATGAGTAATGTAGAAGCAACATTAACACAACTCCCACTATCCACAATGAGATTACATACCCTTCCTTTGATGGTGCACCTTGTGTAGAAGATTTGTTCTTTTTGGCTTTTCTCTTTAGGTGCTTCTTTAGCATGGAGGACTCTTTGTAATATAAGCAGATGCTCCCCTCGGTCTGCTTCTAAGATAACTTCTTCACCCGGGATCTCATCATGTTCAGCATCCCAAACTGGACCTTGTTCATATTCATGCTCAATTTCTTCAATTTCTTTAAGTGTCAGGATCCGCCTATTAGGACAATCAGCTTGAAAATGACCATAGCCTTGGCATTTAAAACATTTCTTTTTAAATTCTTTCGGAGCTTCCTCGACCTTCTTTGATTTTGAATGTTTCTCCACTTTAATGGCTAACTTGCACACATCTTCAAAAGTCCAAAATGGTTGTAGTTCCACCTTCTCAGCAATATCGGTATTTAATCCGCCAATAAAACGAGCAATTTTTTGTTCCTGAACTTCTTGAAGGCCACTAGTCATAAGGAGTTGCTCATACTCCCTAATATACTTTTCAACGCTCAGATCTTCTTGTTTGAGAGAAGCAATTTTGAGATACAAGTCTTGTTTGTAACTGGCAGGAAGAAATCTTTTATCCATCAGCCTCTTCAGTTTAGCCCAAGATTTGAGCCTTCTCTTGCCTTCTCGGTTCCTCTCCATCTTCAAGTTCTCAAACCATATTGATGCATACTTTTTGAGTTTGATGCTTGCAATTTTGAAGCACTTCTCATCATCAAAGTCCTTAGCTTCAAAAATTCGCTCAATAGAACGAACCCATTCCAAATAAATATCGGGATTCAAGCTGCCATCAAATTCTGGCGGTTCGATCTTCACATCTCTAAAGTCATCTTGGAATTTTCTCCTTCTTCTATCATGAGGTGTTGACTCATTTGAAGAAACACTTGAGTCACTAGCAGAAGAATCATGAATGGATGGGCTATGAGTGCTTTTGGAATGTCGCCTACGTCCACGATGATTTCGTTGGACAAGATCAGCAAGAGCTTGGCGCATTTCTTCAATCTGATTTTCAAGATTTGCAAGTTGTTGGTCACGCCTCATATTCTGATTTTGCTCACGGGTTCTGTACCTTGGACCTTCTTCTTCCATGTGAACCGGTGCTCTTGATACCAAGTTGATACGTGATGGGTATGAGAAGAAAGGAAAATACACTTTGTAAAAAAAATGGGATAGATAAGAGTCCACCACAATTGAGATTAAAGGCTAAGCCACCCTCTCAACTGATAAAGAACCCACTCGCCTCACCACTAACCCACGGTTAGATGAAGATAACAAGATTCAAGACAAGTTTGAGAACTTGCAACACACTTTTTTTCATTCATCAAATCTGCCATTTGCATTACAAAATATCCTATATTTATAGAATAACTAAAAGCATAAGAATACAAAGAGACATATAACTTCAACAGTTGTGTTGCTTAGGAAATATAAATAAAAATGACTAAACCCAACTCCCAAGAGTCATGCTCCCAAGGATTGTGTTGCTTAGGAAATAGAAATAATAATAGCTAAATTCAACTTCCAAGAGTTATGCTCCCAAGAGTGAATAGCAACTAAAAAACTCTTTATTGCACTTTAAAATGTTAAAACTCTTGATTTTCCTTCTGTATCAAGTCCCCGACAAATATTTTTCCCTTTTATATACAAGGTGTCTTTTTTCTGCTGTCATTATATCACTTTTTTTGGTCCAGCAGACATAACAAAAAGTGGGACACACTTGTTTTTTTATAAAATAAAAACCAAAATTCTTCAGTGTATTCTAACTTTTTATATGTTGCTACAAAATTATCCTTCTGCACTAAGAAGTACATTACTCTTATTTATATATATATATATATATATATATATATATATATATATATATATAAATTATTTGTCTTTTTTTATAGCCAACTATTTGTCTTTTTAAAGATATAAGTTTATGTCTTTTCACCTCTTTATATTTATATATTTTGAGAAATATATAGTTATAATATTAAAAAAAAGTTCTCTTCTCAAAAACTTTTCATAAACTTGAATGGGAAGAAAAAAAACAATTTTTATATTATAATTATATACTCTACGAAATACATAATTATAAGAAGTGAAAGGATATAAGCTTATATCCTTTAAATAACATATGAAATACATTTATAAGTTTATATTCTAAACTCTATATATATAAAAAAAAATGACTCGGTCAATATTTTTTAATTATATTTAACTTTTCAAATGTTAAAAATTAATAATTAATAAGTATTTAACAAATTGTTTTCAATATTATATGGCTAATGTTGTCATATCAATTTTTTTATTATTATATTTGGAAAGTAATTATTCTCGCTTTTCATTTTTAAGACTAACATGCTAATTAAGCCTATAACCATTTTTTTGAAAAAAAAAATTCACACCTAACCCACCAAAGTGGTTCGGAGACTTATCTCTACCTGATCACTTTCTGTCGTATTGAATATAATATTAATGAATTTTATAATTCTCATTCAACATGAGAATTCAAATTTTCCTCCACACCCTTCGATTTCCGTGTTAACATGGGTCTTACATATAAATTTTTTTAACACATGAGTCTCACATGCTTTTTATCACTACAACATAAATTATAAAACCCAATATTAATATAGGGTGCTTTTGAACATGGGTTTAACTTTTCTGCGTTTAACTTTGATTCTCTGCCAATAAAAAAAATACACTTCTAACAAACGTCTTCTTTTAGGGTTTAATATTGGATTTTATTAATCTCATATTAAAGTAGATAAGTTATCTCATGTCATAGAAATAAATTTGTGGGCTCCACCATCTAAAAAATAATAAGAAAAGAAAAAAGATTATAATTATCGAAGAATATGTACGAGAGAAAATTATCACATATAATATAAAAGTAATTTTTCCCTTTAATATTTTAGTAATATTTTAAGGTAATTTACCTTCTCACTCAGTACATTTTCCTTTTGACATATTTCATCTATATCAGTGGCGAACCTGTCTACTTGCAAGTAGGGGTGAAGTTGGACCGGATCGGCCTACAGGGGCCTATGGCTCGACCTACGTCAGGTCAGATCTGACTTAGTATATTTCGTAAAATAGGCCGGACTTGGGCTTTGAAAAATTTTGTTTAATAAAAAGGTTGTAGGCCCACTTTTAACAAGGCCTAGCCTATAAGCCTACAGGCCAACCTATATTGTACTATTTATTTCAAATAAAATAAAATATAATAAGTATGCCTTAAAAAAACAAAAGATATAAACTTAATTAATTGCGATTATTTATAACTTAATTATATTCGATTATATTTTAATAGAAATTTGTTTTATTTCTTATTAGGAAGAATCAACATCTCAGCATATTAGATTGTGTATATGAATATATTAAAAGGATTTTGGGAGAGGTTATACTTACTACAAGCATTATGATGTGTTTGTTGGATTCATGTAATTTATTTATTTTTTGATAAACCATGTAGTTACATAGTATGGATTTGTTTGCTGGATCTGATGAACTATAAGTTATTTAGTTTGAACATTTTGCTTTTGAAAGTGACTTAAATGTAGATTGTATGAGTTTTGTTGTGATTCATGATTCTGTTTGGACGTTGCAATTATGATTTTTGGTTTAGCAACATAATTTGAGTATTGTCTAAAGAGTATTCATGGTTATACTTGGAAGTGAAAAATTAACATGCTAACGAGCTTGGACAAGCCATTTTTTTTATAAACGGGTCAAGGCAGGCTAACAATTAGACTCGTACTAGGCTTGAGTCAGGTCAAATTGAAATTTTTTTATGTAGGCTTGGGCTTTTCGGGGCAAAACTTGGCCCAACCCAACCCACTTTCACCCCAACTTGCAAGTGCACACACAAAATTTTTTGGGGAAAAAAATATATATATATATTTTGGGTCAACAACAAAAATTATAGGATTTAATTTAATCTCTTAAAAAAAATTCGACTCGTGATCTCTTTAAATTTCAAAATAGACCCATGTTAGTTCTTTTGAGGGATTAATGTGGATCTTTTTGAATTTTTTAAGACCATGATTTTGATTATCTGAGTCTATTTTTGAATTTTGAGGGATCAGAGTAGACTTTTTTTCCTAAAAGATTAAATTGACGCTCGTAATTTTTGTTGAGCACCCAAAATGTTCTATTGTAACAGTTTAGTTAACTTTTGATTATTTTTTTATATTAAGTTAATTTTTTTATAATCTTTTGTATTTTAATATATTTAAATTTTTATTTAAATTTTTTTCTTTTATTCTAAGTGTGCAAACATTAAAAAAAAAATTCTAGGTCCACTAGTGATCTATATGGTGCTTTTGTATATGGATTTAACTTTTCTACAATTATGACAAAAAAAAATTGTGTCATTCTTATAAAAAAAGGAATGGATCCCCTACTAGACGATTCGTGTCAACAAAATTTGCCCATGGACTCCTCGGAGTACACAGTGGATGACACATAAAACCTTCTACACCAAAAATGCTTTTCCCTTTATATATATGGGTAATGTACTTTTGCTATTATTGTAAAAGAAAATTTTTGCAATAACACATAGAAAGTCATGATACTCTGACTTAAAAAAAAGAAAAAAAAAAACACGTGGGTCCCATTTTTTCTATATCTGTTGCACCAGAAAAAGTGATGTAGTGACAGTAAAAAAAAGACACCCTATATATATATTGGAAAACTATTTATGCTCTTAAAGAATATAACCTTATGTCTTTTCACCCTTTTATAACATGTAGTCCGAAAAATATATAGGTATAATATCCTTTTTTTTCAAAAATTTGTCGACTGACGTGAACGGAGAGAAAAAAAATAACTTTTATATTATAACTATGTATTACAGAATACATAGTTATGAAAAGTGAAAGGACATAAGCTTATATTATTTAAAAACACACACACTAAACCCTATATATATATATATATATATATGGGTTTAGTGAGTATACATAATACAGTGACTGGATGTAAAAATCGGTCCAGTGCAGTAAGTTCTCCCACACTCGAGAACACAGTTATATACCATTATAATATTTATTGCACTAAGTTCTCGCGGGAGAACTTAGTGCACTGGACGGTCCAGTGACTGAATTTGTTATTTTTCATATATATATATATATATAAACATTTTTTTTGTGAAAATATATGTAAACATTTAAAGGTGAATCAATTAATACAAGAAAATAAATAAACAAAATGATATAATTTTTGGGTGGACGGAAATAAATATATCTCAAGCTGCTCAAAAAATATTTTTCTCATATATATATATATATATATATATATATAGATAAAATTATTTCTACCACCGCTTTACGTTTAACAATGACATGTGTATGGTTATGATTCCCCACATTAATATTTTGTACGCTTATGATTCCCACGTTTAATAATTTCACATCTTTTGTACGGAGATAAGTGATTGACATATATTTAACTTTTTCAAATATTCAATTATAAAATTAGTAATTAATAAGTAATTCACAATTGTTTTAAATATTATATGCCTAAGGTTGTCATACCAACTCTTTTTTTTATTATATTTTGAAAGTAATTATTCTCGCTTTTCATTTTGGTAACAATCATGAATGCTATTGGTTCCCCTTTTAGGTTTAAGACTAGCACGCTAATTAAGCCTATAAACATTTTCGTGAAAAAAAAAAATTCACACCTAACCCACCAAAGTGGTTCAGACATTCTGAAGGAAAATCTTTCCTGATTTCATGGATTCCGCGTGTTGAATATAATATCTTTATCCTGTGCATTTTATGAATTGCTTCTAGAAGTTAATTAAACAATTCGTTGCAAATATATATATTAGTGGAACTTAGTTGTAATTTCTTAAGAAGCTTAACTATGTTTTTAGTGTTTGTAAATATAACTTTTCAAAATTTAGGTTGTAAAAGTGTTCATTTTTCGCTTATTATTATAAATTTATACTTATTTAAGAAAAAATTGTTTGATAAAATATCAATTAGATAAAATTGAATTAATCTAATTAAAATATATTAATCGATTCTTAATATAAAAATTTTAATTAATAACTTTTTAAAATTTAGGTTTTAAAAGTGTACATTTTTCGCTTATTATTATAAATTTATACTTATTTAAAAAAAAATTGTTTGATAAAATATCAATTAGATAAAATTAAGTTGCTATTTATATTAATCGTTCTAATATAAAATTTTAATAATTTTATTCGGATAATAATAATAATAATAATAATTATTATTATTATTATTATTATTATTATTATTAAAATTTCAACCTTTGTTCGTACCCAACAGAAAAGATTGAAAAAAAAAAAAAAAAAACTTAGAAGTGCTTCTGCTTTTATTCCTTACTCACACACTACATAAATAATTATTTTTAGAAAACCACAATAAAATACCATTGGCATAATGCATGCATAAATCTAAAGCAGAGTTCTGTTGCGGGGTTGCTTCTGATTAATATTAAATGCGCATTCACAGGTCATTAGAATTGGTAACGCATTCATACCTAAGGTTGATAGGTCTATTGCTTAATTAAATGCTAGTTACTATTATATATGTATTAAATACTCTTATATAAATTTAATTCAATATTTATAGATTGAGTCAGTGATTCATCGACTAGGATTGATTCGAATTTAATAATATCAATTATAAGTCATCAAAGTTATATACTTCAACATGACATAAATATTTACTTATTTAATAGTATTATTTATGCGTATTCATTTAAATTTGTATCATTTTGATTATTTAACCACCACAAAAATATTTGCATCCCTTCATTTTCATTTGCCAGTTAACTCTACCGTGAAAAGATTCGACACTTGGGCTTTTCCCTCCACTAACACCAAAAAGAAAAAAAGATTCGACACTAACGTGTGATAAGGATTATTATTCTCCATTTTCCATGAAAAGATTTGACATTACCGTATGATAAGGATTATTATTAGAGGAGGGATATTCTTACTTTTAAAATTTTTTACTATCAAATTACTACTTATCTAATCAATTAACATTTTCTCTTTTTTCAAAAACTTTTTAGCATTCTCTCTCTTTGATTCAATGGTGATTAGATAGGTAGTAAGTTAGCAGTAAAAAAATTTGATAGTAAAAATATCCTCTCTCTCATTCTTATTTGAGAAAAGTTTAAAAAATCCTATATGATTTTGCTTTGACATCTTTATGATTTTTCTTAATCACTTATGCCCTATAGTTTTTTTCCATCTAAATCCATTTTTTACAAAAAAAAATTTTGTGAAACTTAATTAATTAACCTATTTTACCCTTCTAAGAATAAGTCAATAGATTGATGAATAAAAAGAAAAAAATAAAATCAAATATAGTGAAAACTCTCAACACTTACAAAAAAGACTAAAAGTAAAAATAAAAAAAAATCAAATATGTCTAAATCTAAAAGAAGAAAATAGATTAAGGATAAAAAAAAAAAAGAAATCAGTTTATAAATTTGGGGTTAATATTTGTCCTTTAAATGGACATAAAATTGTGTTATATTATTTAAAACTACATACTGTGTTTTATAGTAAGAAAAACAAAAATTATAGGCGATTTTTAAACTTTTCCCGTGTTATTAACAGGAATGATATCATAACATATTTTATTGCTTACTTTTTAGTAGTGTATTTAGGATTTTTCTAGAGGGACAAAAATAAAATACCAAATTTACAAATTTTATTAAGAATAATGAGGTAAATTAACTATTATAAGTATTTTTGAAAGAGTAGTTAACTATTAACACTGATATATATATATATATATATATATATATATATATATATATATATATAATAATAATAATAATAAATAATAATAATTAAATGTTAGGGAGAGACGATCTCGATGCTCGTCTTTCCCTTGGTCTGCCTCTGCTTTTGTAGTATATTTTTTATTATTGATTGAATTTTATGTTACTTTTAGTAAATTAATTAAATGTATTTTTTACTTAATAAAATTTATAGAAAACTTATTTAATAATACAAAAAATATGTTAAATATATTATTAGTGTTGTTGTTCATTTCTTTCATATTATATAGTAAACAGGTTCGTTTCATGAAACTCGTTACCTAATTGATTGAAATGTTTTACCTGAAAGCTATTACAACAATTGATTAAATAAATTAAATGTTGCTTGATGTGCTCTTACGGAAAACAGATGATTTCTTAAACATTATTAGTTAATTCTTTGAAAATATTTGAATTTAATTTGGGAGGTGATCGAGACTGAATTTTAAATCTTCTACTGTAAAGATGACAATATTATATTATGATTGTTATGAAACAGATCGATTTAAAGCTAAATATGAAACAGAGAAAGTAAAATAGAAAATAAATGGCACACATACAAGACACATATATTGACGTAGTTCGGCAATGTGTTTACTCTATAGGCGTAGAAAGATCAAAAAAATTCACTAGAATGAAGTACACTATAAAAAAGTGAAAGCTTAACACTCAAATCCCCAACCCCAATACACCCAATAATTCTCACAAAAATAACACATAAAATTAGGTGCAAAATAGAAACTATAAGAAAAGAAATGTTTTAACTCTTGCTAATACACAAGAGCACCTAATATTGCTTCTCTCACACTCTGATGCTATCAATCCAAATCCAAGAGCCCCTATATATAGTAGTTTTCTGGAGGTGAAGGATGAGAAGTTTAATTTGATTACTTCTTCACGGCTTCGATCTTTTCAGCTCCTTCTTGAATTGCTAATTGTTGTGGCACCTAATTTCAAAAGTTGCGGCTGCAACTTTGTCTTAACTAGGAGTAGATCCTTTCATATAAAAATATATATGTTATTTAATCAGAACCATTTATTAATGATTAGATAAAAGAGAAAAAAATGTATAATTTTTAAACGAGTAGTTATGATAAAAAACATGATCACTTTTTCACTTAAGAGAACTCACTCACATCTTAACTACTTTGCTGACAATTTGATTTGAAAATGAGGAATGTTATATTTATAAAAAATTTATTTACAAACTACACTAAATATGATTGGTCATATTTCAATCAAGAATGTATCACGGTAAAACAAATTCTAAACGTGATCCTTCCCTTGAAGAAAGACGTGCAGCCGCGACTTGGATAACAATGATTGAAAAAAAAAAAAATAGAAAAGCGAACATGCATAGTACCCACTCGAGTAGTGTGTATGCCTTTATAATCAAAACCAAAACCAATATATTCTCTACACCTACGTCTCGTTTTCTTGACTCTATACATATAGACAGCATCTCAAATCAACCTTCCTTCTCTCTGCATTAATCATTAACAGTCACACAGAAATGACTGGTCTCTCTAATTCTTTTGGTGACCACGACAGTTCCTTCCTCAAGATGCCCACCATCAAGTTTACTAAGCTCTTTATTAATGGAGATTTTGTTGATTCAGCATCAGGTTAATTTCTTTCCTTTCCTTTCCGTCTCCACAACCTTTTTTTATACTTAGTTACTTTTTTGGGCCTTTCATTTCAGTACTAGATTTATCTGTTTTATTTTTATTTTTTAAACATAGTACTTACTAGTTTTATCTGTTACTCCTTTATATATTTCCTTTATCTGCATCTTTTTTTGGTCTAACTTATTCAACTCGAGACGATGACAGCAAATTATAAATTGTGTAGGTTTGATTTTAATTTGGATATATTTTGTTATAAACTTCATTTTATAATTACCATTCAAATAACTACGTCACTTAAACGTAAAGAATTCCCATCATACTTAAAATCTTTTGAAATTTATAAACACATACTTATATTAAAATGAAAAATCAGTTTTCAAGTACAGAGCTATCTAACTAGACAAATCTGATCTACTTTGTCTGACCAGATCAGGTTGAATTTATCACTATTTATGGAAACATTTATTTAGAACCAAAAAATTAGTATATTAAAAGAACGAAAAAAATATTTATTTTTTTAAAAGGATATGATATTATATTATTTTAAGTGAAACATTAGTAATTCACTTCATATTTAAATTAAGATAATGACCATCAATAATCGCTCATTCTTTCCTATGATATCAATTATTATGTGACAAATTTTTCTAATATTACATCCTTTAAAATCATAAATATTTCTCCCTTAAAAGAATGAGACAATTTCAATCTCTCAACAATGCCGGCTTCTTCTAAATCATGCACTCAATAATACTCATATTAAGTTTTATTAGAGGAAAAAAAAAGATTACATCCCAACAAATAAGGAGTGTTATTTTTTAAATATTTTAAACTAACTTGGACAAACTTTTTGATAGTTTTTTTTTTAAATGAAAAAAAAAGGAATGACATTTGAGACAATAGATCCAAGAACCGGAGAGGCAATTGCGAGAATTAGCGAGGGAGCTAAAGAAGACATTGATGTTGCTGTTAAAGCGGCGCGTGAGGCGTTTGACTCAGGTCCATGGCCCCGCTTGCCCGGCGCTGTACGTTATTCTTTTCCTTTCTTTAATTAAATACTTTTTCATTCATATTCATTGCCCTCTAGTTTTTTTTATGGGTTTTTAAGAAAATTAAAATTAAGAATTATATGCTTTATTTTTAAAAGAATAAATTAAGAAATTAAACCATTATAGTGATGGATTATAACTAAACTGTTGAAGTGCCTTGCAATCATTAAAGAGCTGCAGCTTGTGAAACTCTTCGACCTAGAGTTTGCTATCAGCTCATGTTAAAAATTTGTCATGTAAAAAAAAAATTATTCATCTTTTCACATGCTTTAAATAGTGGGTTCAGTTTTTTTTTGAAAGATGGGTTCAGCTACAATTTAGCAACATTAATTATATATATATATATAAGAATAATATTTTTATATTAAACCATTATAGTGATGGATTATAACTAAACTGTTGAAGTGCCTTGCAATCAAAAGGTTATGCAGCTTTGGAATCAAATTCCATAATTAATATTAATTCCCAATAAATGTTAACCGTTTGTCATGTAAAATAAACGGTTATTCATCTTTTCACATTTTAAATAGTGGGTTTAGTATATATATATATATATATATATATATATATATATGAAAAAATGAATATTCAGTGATGGATCATCCAGTATGTTCTCCTAGGAAAACATAGTGCACTAAATATTATAATGGTGTTCTCCCGGAAGAACATAATTATAATATTTATTATAACTATGTTCTTACGGGAGAACTTAATGCACTGGACCAAATTTTATATCCAGTCACTATACACTCACTAAACCTATATATATATATATATATATATATATCATCACTCTCCAATTTCCCAAAATTTGCAAAGAACCTCCCAAAACTAAAAATAAAAATAAACCTTCATAGATAAGATCATTGATGGCCTGCACGTTGTAATTTAATGTTTTAGATTTAGTTTGGCTCTAACCGAAATTAAAAAAAAAAAAAAAAAAAAACTTGTTTGAATTTTCCCTTTTGCTTCTTCTCATATGTTAATCAGGAAAGAGGGAAAATTATGATGAAATGGGCAGACCTAATTGATCAAAACACAGAAGAACTAGCAGCGCTAGAGGCAATTGATGCTGGCAAGTTGTACCATTTTGCTAAGGATGTGGAAATTCCTACAGCAGCAAACACCCTACGATACTATGCAGGTGCTGCTGATAAAACTCATGGCAATGTATTAAAAATGTCGGGGCAGTTCCATGCCTATACACTATTGGAACCAATTGGTGTTGTGGGACACATAATTCCCTGGAATGCCGCCACCACCATGTTCTTCACCAAGGTTAGCCCTTCCCTAGCTACAGGGTGCACCATGGTCCTTAAGCCTGCTGAACAAACACCTCTCTCTGCTTTGTTTTATGCTCATCTAGCTAAGCTGGTATGTTTCAACTAATGTTTCATTTTTTCCTTATCAAACATGGGTCTCACAAGTGACTCGAGGCATATATATCTGATTGGATTTTATTTTTCCTTGCTTTTCCATCTTAAAAGGCTGGAATCCCAAATGGAGTGCTCAATGTAGTACCGGGATTTGGCCCAACTGCTGGTGCTGCAATAAGTTCACACATGGACATTGATGCGGTAATTTACATCACAAACAATATTTGAAGTACTATGGTCTTAAATAAGAGTGCTAAAATTTCCTTGGTTGTGTTGTGTGTATCTATCTTCAGGTCAGTTTTACTGGTTCAATTGAAGTAGGTCGTGAAGTAATGCAGGCTGCAGCTAAGAGTAATTTAAAATCAGTTTCACTTGAATTAGGAGGCAAATCACCTCTCATTATTTTCGACGATGCTGATTTAGACAAAGCTGTTGAACTTGCTCTCATAGGCATCCTATTTAACAAGGTGAAACTGTCTTTAGAAAATCCTTTCATTTAAAAAGAGCTTCCTTGTATATCTCTGACAAGCCAACATTTTATTTCTCCGTTTGTGATTTCAGGGAGAAGTTTGTGTTGCAAGTTCCCGTGTGTTTGTTCAGGAAGGGATCTATGATGAATTTGAGAAGAAGTTGGTCAAGAAGGCAAAAGCTTGGGTCATTGGGGATCCTTTTGATCCTAAAGTTCAGCAAGGGCCTCAGGTAAGGACTTTATAATATATATAGTAGCACAATTATGTGCACACTAGTTCTTAAACATATCCGATCGTTTGTTTTATAGTAACTCTCCAACTATTATATTATATTTCAAACATAATACTTGATTGTTCACAAGTAATTAAGATCCTACTTGGTTGGCTGCGCTGACAGTTTTCTATTTTAGGCTGACAAGAACCAATTCGAAAAAATTCTTTCCTATATTGAACATGGAAAGAGAGAAGGAGCCACCCTTTTGACTGGGGGTAAAACAGTGGGCAGCAAAGGCTACTACATTGAACCTACAATTTTCTCCAATGTTAAGGTGATTTCTAACTCCATCAAGGTATTGAATTTGGTATCTTTATAGCATAGTTTGATAGCTAACCATCATTTTTTTTTTTTTCCTTGTAAAAAAATAAAATATTAACAACCTGTTTAGGAGGACATGCTTATATCACAGGATGAAATATTTGGCCCTGTAATGGTACTGATGAAGTTCAAGTAAGTTATATTTTGTTGTTGTTTGAGTACAAAAAAGAAAAATTGTTTGTGGGCTTGTTCATGAATGCTGGATTTAAGTATGACACATGAACAACAGGACCATTGAGGAAGCAATTAAGAGTGCTAACAATACCAAATATGGCCTAGCAGCAGGCATTGTAACCAAGAACTTGGATACCTCAAACACCATGTCAAGGTCTATCCGTGCAGGCATTATTTGGATCAACTGCTATTTTGCCTTTGGGGATGACATCCCTTTTGGAGGGTATAAAATGAGTGGATTTGGAAGAGATTTAGGATTGGAAGCACTGTACAAGTACTTACAAGTTAAATCTGTTGTAACACCCATTTACAACTCTCCTTGGCTTTGAATGTCCTTCCCACAAGGGGGTTCTTTTTGTTATGTAAAGACAACGCCCGCAATATGTAAGTCATGTTTTTTGGTCTATTATGTATGTATGTATGTCTCTTTCTATGCAGCCAATGTTACATTGTAGGTCTACATTAATACGTCATAGCCTACTGTTGAACTTGAAGTAACGTTGATTGCAAGAAATGGAAAGCGGGGATAAATGCTTTTTTTATTAATTAATTATATTGAAAGGAACATACTCGGAAAAATATCGATTACTTGACCGCAATTAAATTGTGAAAGAACCATCGGGAACTATTTTTGCATTATAAGAAGTAGAAACAAAAAATGTTATATTGCTTAATATAATTTGATATGAAGTATTTTAGTTTGAAATTGTTAATTAATCCTTTGTTGAATTTTAAAAATTTATATTTCAATATTATAATAAAATAAAGACAATAAAGATACGTTATCACAAGGTGTAACTTAGTTAACAACTTAAATTTTATGTGAACAAATTATGAGGAGTGAATTGATGATGAGGGATTTAATTATTTTACATTTATAAATTTCAATCTCAGTAACATCATTTTGTCCAAAAAAATGAAAATTATGCGAACAAGTTTAACATGTAATATATGAATTAATTAATAGATGCTTATGATTATCTATAGGCTATTATGTAAAGTTGTTCTAGCTTTTGCGGAGTCAATTATAAAATTTTACGATTAATAGACTTAAATTGAAAATTTAGATACAGGAATATCCAAAAAAAAAGTTGCTACAATTTTACAGATCCAAAATTCTTAAATTTCTAACGAATTTAGGAATTTTATAAAAAAAAAAATTAGAATTTCAAACCTTGTATATCACATGTTAAATTTAGTTCTGGGCTGTTTACCAAAAAAAAAAAAATTAGTTCTGGGCTTGTAGGTGAATTGGGATAGGGTTTTTCTTTTCACAGAGACAGAATCCATTATGGGCTAGCAAGGGTTATTGATGAAAAGTCATTTGGTGGTGACTCAGAATCATGTAGTGAGTTAACAAGATGTTTGAAATACTCCCTCTCTGAAGACCAAATATGCATGTGCATTTGGTTCTTTTTGCAATTTAGCAGGCTTGAGAGGAAAAGGAAAGTTTAAACTCATTGAAAATTGTATAGGAGCTTTGGGGAGCCCAAAAGGAAAATTGAATAGGAGAATCTATCTGCATTTTAATGGGGGTAATTAAGTATATCTAATTTTAAGTGGATTGGATATTACATCTCCACCTAAAACTCCAAAGGGCATATTTTATCACTCCCACTTAAATTCTAAGTCCGTATTACATGGAAATGATAATTCACACAACTAACCACTGTCTCTGTGCTTTTCTTTAGTCATTTTGATAGCTACGGAATCATTCGTGATATAGAATGCAAAATCATCTTTTGCAAACACTATCATTTTTTGCAATGGAAACCCATGTGAGAACTCACGAGATGACTTTGTGAGCGTATTAAAGAACACAAAATGTCTAAGTTATGACAATGAAAATATAAATATTTTTTTTTTGAAATACTAATTTAATTAACTATATTTCTATTACAAAATAATTTTTAAACTATATAAAAAATAATGTTACAAATAAAAAATTATACTAATTAATTGTGCATTGGACGTATAAAAATGATAGTTAATCATAAAAGATTCTACATGCACGTATTGACAACCAGTATGCTAGTAGTAGTATAGCACTGGATGGAGTGTGTATACGGTATTAAGATCTAACAATTTAAACGAGTGATGATATATACAAAAAAATTAATTTAAACGAGGAATTTAACGTTGCTGACTGATTCCACTATACTAAAAGAGATTAAAAAGTAAAATTTTGGTATGCTCCCAATCAGGACGATATTGACCCAGATAAACCATGACGGGAACCTTAAAAATATTAAAGAATAAAAGCTAAATGATCTAACAATAATCACATCATATATTATTATTTATTAAATTAATGTCCTAATTATTCCTTTCAATCCCCTGGAGTTACAATGACAACTGACTTGGCTACAAGGGGAGGGGGGAGGGAATCTTTCCAGAAAGAGAGCTTTGATAAGACGAAATGAATTCTAATAACAATTCAGTGACTCATTAAGCTGTAAAGGGTTGCATTGAATCTAGCTCAGTTGGTTGAATAAGTGAAAATGAAAGAGTATCGGTTCGATACCCATATGTCATCTTTGATAGGGGTTTACGTATCTTCGTCCTGACTCATTCTGTACTTCGGGTCAATATTTTAGCTTGCTCGAAAAGTTGAAACTTATAAGAATATTGGAGTGAGCCAACTCGCCTCAAAGAAGTAACTAGGGTTGGGTTAACTAAAAAAAAAAATCAATTTTATATATCTTCAATAACTCCGATTTCTTTACTGCCTTTACATTCTGATCGAGAGTATCTAGAAAGTGTTGATACTTGATACCTACCAAACAATAAAATTGTTAATACACTACACTTAACTTTCACCAATTAATATCTGTTCACTCAATAAATAAAGAGGATAGATATCACACTTTCTCTTTCAAGTCTATTAGTTTAATATTGCACTTGGGCTCAGGTAGCACGTTAATTTTTACTGAGATTTTCATAAACTTACCTTAAAATAGAAGACTTTCCGCATCCACGAACTTTTTTCCTACAAATAAATAAATTGCACTCTGCCTTTTGATCCTTTGATCCATCTATTAAAACGACACTCTACGTTACTCAATAGTTTTCAATGATGGACGACAAAAAATTAATTATTTAAAATGGTGGCTACCATAACTCACAAAGAAACACAATGCTATTATTCTACTATATTTTAGGATAATAACGTCAGATAAAAAAATCAACATTTCTAGCTGCGCGTCGCCCATTGGTGAAAGTTAATCTGATGAATTTGAATTGCTGTAAGGAATTTTCTAGTTGGTGAAGACCCAGATTCCTAATCGGCAAAGAAGATTTACAAAATGACAAATAATACTTACATACATGAATTAGAAATATGTTGATGCTTTTATATATACATTTGGTATGTCTCCATCTCGTGTTGTATGGGTGTCTATAATTCATAAATTATACTTTTTTTAACCAATCAAAAGGAAAGGATAAGTTGTTATCAAAAAAAAAAAAAAAAAAGGATAAGTACATTAGAGTAGAAAGAAGAAAGAGAATATTTTATAGGGTTTATCATCTATCATTTAATATGACCACAAAAAATTTCTTACACACACAACATTTTGTGGAGCCCGCAGAAAAAAAAATCCGGCACACAAAACGAATCTCTATAACATAACACAATCATTTTTCATATAATATAACTCTTATAAAACCCTATTTTATAACTCAAACCACAAAAATTTTATGCTTTAATTTGTGGAGGGAGGATATTCTTACTACCAGATTTTTTTACTACTAACTTACTACCTATCTAATCACCATTGAATCAAAGAGAGAATGTTCAAAAGTTTTTGAAAAAAGAGAAAATGTTGATCCAATGGTGATTAGATAGGTAGTAAGTTGGTAGTAGAAAATTTTGGTAGTAAGAATACCTCTCTTCTAATTTGTGCACAATTTTTTAGAAATTAAATTGTATGTACTTGAGCATTTTCCCGTATCCTTGCCTATATAAATGGGGGATTTGGCTTCTCTGGCTCAGCAAACCTCACTTCAAAGATTCTCTCCCTAGCTAACTAGTTAATTATTTGCGTGGAGTGTGCTTTCGGGGCCTAAAGTCATGCATTTCACTGAGGATCAACATACAGTGAACTTTGCCACCCCGAGAGGGTTTCTTACCAAACTCAAATCAGGAGTCAAAGAAACTTTCTTCCCTGACGATCCCTTTAGGCATTTGAAGAATGAAGAAAAGCCACTGCGCAAAACCCTTAAAGGGATTCAGTATTTCCTCCCAATCTTCGAATGGCTCCCTAGTTACACTTTGCGCTTGTTTTACTCTGACTTCCTCGCTGGTCTCACCATGACCAGCTTTGCTGTCCCTCAAAGCATTAGCTTTGCTAAACTCGCTGACCTTCCTCCCATCATTGGCCTGTGTAAGAATCAACATGCAAATTTTCTTTTGTTTCTTATGCAAAGAACCTTGAGATACACCAACCAACCAAAAGTTAGCTCAAATGGTGGGAGTGTCCAAGCTTTATAAATTCCACATTAGTGGCTCATTCAACCAATGTGGGAATATATATCTCAACACGCTCCCTCACAAGCCCATTGGGCTTAAAGAGTGGATAATGCAACAGGTCCAGTCTATCTATGCTAAGAAATTCCACAAGAGAAAGTGGGGAGCGGCAAGGTTCTGATACCATGTAAAGAATCTTGGGATGCACTGCCCCAAAAGCTAGCTCAAAGGGTGGGAGTACCCAAGGCCTTATAAACTCCACATTAGTGGCTCATCCAACCAATGTGAAAATATATATCTCAACACATTAGCTAGTTTTTGGGGTGGTGTATTCCAAGGTTCTCCCGGTTTCGATCCTTGCCGCCCCCAACTTTCTTTCAAGTGGAATTTTTTTGTTCGCACAGGTAGGTGGTGGGCTCTCGTATGGGGGGCGTGTTGAGATATAATGTAATTTCACCCAACAGCTTAAGCTTTTGGGTTGAATTGGTTCTTTAAATCTTATTTCTTATTTTGTCTCATTAATGTAAGGGGAAGGATCCGTTTACGAATTTTTTTTACAAATTATATTAAGTATGACCGATACACTCTTGATTGAAGTATGACGGGTGATACTAGTGTGGTTTGTAAACAAAAAAATTTGTAAATATAACTAAAAGAAAGACTGTATTTGGATTATTAGCTTTCATAAGAATAATATTGTTTTACTGTAAACCTCAGATAGCAGTTTTGTGCCACCTTTAGTGTATGCTATTTTTGGGAGCTCAAGGCACATGTCTGTGGGTACGTTAGCTTCATTATCATTGCTTATATATCAAAATATTTCAACCGTGGCAAGTCCAGAAGACGACCCTAAGCTCTACCTTCATTTGGTTTTCACAACTACCTTTGTTGCCGGCGCCTTCCAGACTTGCTTGGGAATTCTCAGGTGAGATAACAGAAAGAGATAGTGAATCATTCTTCTTGAACCATCCTCTCATCATGTTCTTGATCATTAGGATTATTTGTCTTTGCATCAAGAAGTTAGTTAATGGAATATAACACAGAAATTTAGCTGGCTAATGTAACTTTTTCTTTTCTTTTCCCAACTTCTTATTTTATGGTGTTGCTTAATGAGTGAAAGCCTTGCAGGTTGGGGATGTTGGTGGATTTCTTGTCACATGCTACCATCACTGGCTTCATTGGAGGGACAGCAATAATTCTCTGCGTCCAACAACTGAAGGGAATTTTTGGCATGCAACATTTTGTGAATAAATTGGACCTCGTAACACTGGTGAAGGGTATATGGACCTATAGACATGAGGTTCGTTTGGAACAAATTATTGCAATGTTTTTTTTTTGTTCCAAATCGATCAATCAATTGGTTATTTAAAGGAAAATTATATTAATAATTTTATATTATATTCCTTTATATATGTCATTCATATAAGAGTTAATTTGAGTTTGAAGAGTCAACAATAAACGCATATGTTAATTTCTGTTAAGAAATTTTATATTATTTAAAATAGTTATTAATAAAATAGGGGTGATAATCATATTCGTGATTAGGGGTGTAAATGGGTCAGGCCAAGCCAGGCTTTAGCATAAATAGGCTAGGCCCATATAGAATATTTTAAGCCTGACTCGGCCTCTCAGCCTGTCACAAGCTAATATATTGGCCTGAGTCTGGCCTTTTTTTTCAAAGACGGGAAGCTTGGCCTGGCCTCCGGCCTGCCATGAGACACATTGCAGCTATTCTTTTTATATTTAGAGGAATCCTACGACATCATCAACAAGATAAAAATCAAGAGAAAGAGTAAAGAGAAATGTCACCAAATAAGCTCTAAAAAAGAGAAACCAGATCTGTGCTCTAGAGAGCTTCAAACCACAAAATGACCAGTGAGTATGAGCTACTGCACACCACCAACACTCCCCTAAAATTTGAGCTTATTCCGATGAAGTATCACTGCACCGCACCGGAGCCTCTTCCCTTCTTCTTCTCCTCTACGCGACGCCTCTGTCTCGGTCTTTCTTTCTCTTTTTTCTTTCTTTCTTTTCGTTCTGTTATCTCTCTCGGTCCGGTCCTTCTTGCTTTTTGAAATTTCAAAACCATGGGTCCCAACTCCCATGACTTTAATAAAAATCACGGACCCAACAAGTTGGAGATGAGGAACAAACAACAGCGCAGCTTATGTGGATCAAAAGTAGCAAAAAGCAAAAAAAGATTGCAGTCCTAAACTCTATTATATAAAATAAATTTTATTAAAAAATTGTTTAAAAATATAGGCCAGCATGGGCCAGGCTTTACAAATAGGCCTATGGCCTGATTTTAAAGGAGGCTTTATAATTAGCCCAAACCTGACTCGTTTTGTAAGTAGGCTGGGCCAGGCCAGGCCAAAAGTAGGCCGGGCCAGAGGCCCTTGACGGGTAACCTGGCCCATTTACACCCCTATTCGTGATCACTTTACTCCAAAAATTAAAGCGTCACACGTATGTCACATTAATAATTTTATATTATATTTATGTAATAAAATTATAATGGATAATATTTCTCTCAAGTTGCATAAGAGAGAAATATTTTCCTACACTCACATACAATTGTGGGGCCCACCCAAAGAAAAAAAATAAAATAGTAGCTCAATTATCAATGTGATTACATGACTGTAGGAAAATACTTTTTCTCATGAGAAATATTATCCAATTATAAATATAATATATAAGAATAGTTACCAATATGATTATACTTTCATCACTATATCAGGGCCTGTTTGCTGTAAACTTTCTTAATATACAAGTAGAAAGTATCATTAGTAGTCATCAAGAAAGATAAGAAATAGCAAAAAAAACTTGTTCTATGTTTAATTTGGACATAAAGGGGGTGAATTTCTGTGTTTCTTCGTTTACAGATAAGGTGGGAGACCACAGTTCTGGGTGTGATCTTCCTTATTTTCCTGCAGTTTACTAGATACGTGGTGAGTGCTCTTGTGCATTTAAATTGATTCTCAACTTAATTATTAGACATAAATGAATCCATGGTTAAAAAGATATAATATAAAACTATTAATTGGGCCTCACTTATATGATATCAGAGCCAAAATGACCATAGAGTCCCAAGTTAGATCCTCCCATCTCATTTTCTAGTGAATTTAAATCAGTTCATTGTTTATCCCACAAAAATGGATCTGTGCCTAAAAGGCTCTTGTATGAAAAAAATATTAAAGAAATATAATATAAAATCATTAATTCAACGTACACTTGTTTTATCAATTTCATTTTCATCTTAAATCACGACAATTTAAATTATGGCTGATAGTCCTGTTATAGGTAAAAAATGTAGCAATGTATTGCACAAACCTATATTTCATATTTCACCTCGTTCATGTCCAGAATTATACTAACGAGTTACTCTTTTCAATATATATAATCTTTCAGAGGAATAGGAACCCAAAACTCTTTTGGGTATCAGCTATAGCTCCAATGGCAACTGTAATGGTTGCTGGTGTTTTTACTTACCTCGTCAACGGCCAACTACATGGAATTCAAATTGTGGGTTATAATCTTTTTAAATTACCAAGTTTCTTATGTATTTCTCAATCTTATCACCTTCTTATTTATGAATTATTATAGGTGGGACACCTAGATAAAGGAATAAACCCTCTGTCCATCCAGTATCTTAACTTTGACAGTAAATATTTACCTGCGATACTGAAAACTGGTCTTTTGACAGGTTTTGTGTCATTGGCGGTGAGAAATTCTAATCTCGTTTATTTTTTTTAAATCATTAGTGTTTAATTAGGTCATATCTTTTAATTATTATTTTTAAATATAGGAAGGAATAGCAATTGGAAGAAGCTTTTCTGTGGTTGAAAATACGCCTCATGATGGGAACAATGAGATGATAGCTTTTGGTCTTATGAACTTATGTGGTTCTTTTACTTCATGTTACTTGACTAGTGGTAAGTTTATATTGACACTTATAACCATTCCATTAATTACATATCTGTTATATTCCACATTAAAATAAACCTTTTAAATGAAATTTTCATTTAAGGGAATGCTATACTAATTCTTGCTCTATTAATCTATTTTGTAGGACCATTTTCCAAAACAGCTGTGAATTACAGTGCAGGGTGTAAGACAGCTATGTCAAACATAGTACAGGGTTTCCTAATGGCACTCACACTACAGTTTTTGGCACCATTATTTGGTTACACCCCTCTTGTTGCTCTATCAGCTATTATAGTCTCTTCCATGATGGGGTTGATTAGTTATAGAGAATATATTAATCTTTATAAAGTTGACAAGTTTGATTTTGTTATTTGCATGGTGGCCTTTCTTGGAGTAACCTTTATAGCCCCAGATGTTGGCCTCATGTTGTCAGTAAGTACTAAGTTTTTCCATTTTTTCAACTTTAACTTGTTTTTTGTCTATTAACCATTGTGCCATAAAGCCCCAAAGAACCTTAACACAATGGTTAGTGTTTGAGAATAATATAAACCATTAAAATGACATCACCCAACACTTTAAGGTTTTGGGTTGAAGCGGTTCTTTATATAGTATCATAGCTTCAGTGAGCATAAGGTCACGAGTTCGTAAACCAAAAATTGGACTTGTGCAATATCCACGCTTCAAGTCCAAAGAGCTATTGAATGAGGGGTATGTTAGAAAATAATATAAATCATTATAAAAGGCATCCCTTTTAATAGAGTTGAATTTGCTCAATTTTTGTAAAACAACATCTAATTCAGTTATCCTATGTGAAATCAAGGTTGGTCTTAGTTTGCTCAGGGCACTCTTGTATGTGGCTAGGCCTGCGGCATGTAGGCTTGGAAAGTTACCTGACTTGGATTTATATCGAGATGTTGAGCAGTATAATGCTTCAACATTCCCAGGAATTCTTATTGTACAACTTGGTTCTCCCATTTACTTTGCAAATTCTACCTACATCAAAGAAAGGTAAATTTTGGATTCACGTATAGGCCATATTTGATACATCCGAATTGAACAAACTCAATATATTCTAAAATTTTACATCAGAATTATGAGGTATATTAGAAGTGAGCAAGACTCAAATGGATATATGGTTGAGCAGATCATACTCGATTTGTCAGGTAAAAGATTATTGATTCTTTTTATATATTCCAAATTCTCTCTAAGATTATTAACATTGTATATGTAATAATTTTATGGCCTATATTATATTCGTGCAATGTTATGTTTTTCTTGATTGTATATGCCTACACAGGAGTGACATCCATTGACACCACTGCTATTGAAGGACTGTGGGAAACAAATAAAGTCTTTGAAAAGAATAGAACGAAGGTACAGTATACAGATTTTAATTTAGACTATAACCAACTAGTGGATTAATTATGTTAATGATATATTTTAGTTTTTGCATATTATATAGATGTCATTAGTAAACCCAAGGAAGGAGGTTATGGAGAAACTGATAGCATCCAAGTTTGTTGAAAGGATTGGGAAGGACTCATTTTTTCTAACATTGAACGATGCAGTAAAGGCAAGTCAGTACTCACTTGCAATTCGAGAAATAAATGTTGTGTAAAAAGTAGTGCGAATAAACTAGTTTGAGCTTTTCATCGACTTAGTCCAATGATGTGCCGTAACAGAATAGTTGGCTACTTACTTCTCCCATTCTTCTATAACAGAGCAAGGATTTTCTTTTCTTTTCTTTTCTTTTCTCATAACCTCGTATATTTCCCCGATCAAATAAGTCTCTTAGCGTAGAAATTAATTTATCAGTGAATAAAATTTGCAAGTACTCAATTACTTTTAACTATTACTAACTATACTCAGAGAGAGGATCATGGAGACAGAATTAGCTTGTTTTAAGGAGAAGAAGTTTGAAAAAAAGGGTTTTATTAGTCTCATTTAACATGAGATAGTTATCTGATGTTGTAGAGAGAAAATATGTGAGTTTCACCATTACAAGAAAAAATGAAAAAAAAAAAGGTGGGGATATATCTTACGTAAAAGGAGAGTAATATTTCCCTTGAAAAAATTACCAAAAAAGTTATTAATAGGATATTTATATTCATAAAATTAAATAATGGGTTTATCATCTATCATTTAACATGACCACAAAAATTTTCCTACACTCACACCATTTTGTGGGGCCCGCAGCAAAAAAAAAAAAATCGACACGCAAAACGAATCTCTATAACATAACAAAATCATTTTTCTTACGATATAACTCTTATAAAACCCATAATATAACTTTGGTGTCCACTTTAAGGATAATTAACGTACAGGAACAAAATTTCGGTACAACAGAAATAATTATCTCCTTACCACAAAAAGGGGAAAAATAAGGATATAAAAAGAAATAATTATTAAAATAAGGATTTGTCTATCCTTATTTTGCCTACCTTTCATTATCGTTCGATTACAATCTAATTCAACGATTCATATTTGTAAAATAAAATAAATCATTGTAACCAAAAAAAAAAAAAATAAATAAATCATTTTCCCCCTTTCTTTTTCATCACTTCCTCCCACACCCTTTCTCTCTCTTCCCATTTCTCTCTTCCCATTTCTCCATTCCTCTACACTATACCTATTTTTTTTTTCCTTTATCTACGATGTCTGCCCAGGTGAATGTGCAAGTGGTGGAGTGGAAGTGGGATTTTAAACGGTGGAGGTTTTGGAGGTTGTGATATAATTTAATAAATTTAACCACCTATATACTAATAAACTAAACTCATTATATTACTGGTAAATAATGATGTAATTTTTTCATCGACACTTCATATAAATTAATCTCTTTGAAAAAAAACAAACGACATACAATTTCGGTGAGACGACAATTCACGTAAGTCAATTTTTTTACAAACGACAATGAAAGGTGAGACATGAAAACTTACAATACACAGACATTTTTTCACTTTCTTTTTTATTTTTGGAAGATAAAAAACAAACGACAATTCACAGAAGTCAATTCACAGAAATTAATGTATGGTGGGACGTGAAAATTGTGTGTGGCGGGGGAGGGGGGAGGGGGGGTGTTTACTTGTCAAATGCCAATACAACATCCCAAAAAATTACGAAAATAGAATTATTTTACATTTGGACTAAGTGATTTTGGTTACAGGAATTCTCGATTTTGGTTGTCGAGGATGAGAGAAAGGGTGTGGAAAGAAATGAGGAGGAAAAAAAAAGAAAAAAATTATTTTATTTCACAAATATGAATCATTGGATTAGATTGTAATCAAATGATAATGAAAAGGGTAGATAAAGATAGACAAAATAAGAATAGGCGGACATATCCCTAGTATAATATATTATTTTTAAAAAAATATATCGAGTGGTCAATACATCTATAATACTGAAAATATTTCCATCAGCCGACATCTTACACATACATTTTTTATTTTATTTTTTTGAAAACATCTTATATAGACGTTGATCATATTGAATAATATTGTTACGTGGATATGCACTACAACTAGTAGTCCGTTTTTGTGGGCCGAAAACAGAACCAAATGGACCAGGTGCCTCATATGGCCCGTGCTTATTGTAGTTAAAAAGAAATCTATATATTGTAATGTATCCAAAAAAAATTAATTAAAAAAAAAACTTTGTAATGTAGTATAACGGTAGCTTAACGAAAGTTTTGGTTTCTCCTTATATTAACTTACGGAAATACTACTCTCATTTTACATAAGATAGTTATCTCATTTTCTCTCGCTTCGAAAATCACACCCTCTCTTTTTTCTTTTTCTTTATTGCTTTTTAATGATGGGTCCCATTTGAATTCTCTCTGTACCATGATAGAATTACTCTTATATAACATGAGAGTAATATTCCCCTTTACTTATACAGTTATACCTTTTTTGTTTGAGAAATGTATTTTTCCAGTCACCAGAAATAAAGTTATCTCCAGTAAGCTCAAAACGACGTTATTTTGAGTTATAAGATTAAAAAGTTATAATAATAAAGATTAATATAACCCAACAATATATTATAATTATAAAGATACCTTAATTTTTACAATGACATATTTTGAGCTGACTAAAAATAACTCTGTATCTTTTGACCGAAAAAATCATTTACCCTTCTTGTTTTTGTTCGTTCCTTCGGCTTGTGCTTAGCTAAAGAAACTTCATACATTCTTAATCCAAGCCCCGCGCTAATTATTAAATGTCCCAATCATAGCCAATCATTCGATTACCTTTTAATGAGCATTATTTCAGCAAACAAAAAGGTGGTCGGAGACTTCTGGATCAAAAAATTAGCCAAAATGTGCTCAGTCAAATACCGATTAATTTTTAAAAAGAATTAGGATGATTAAACGAAGTTATATAATTTTCAAATAATTATTAAAATAATATAGTTAAGAATTATTTATGAAAGTGATATAGATTAACCATTCTTTATCCTGCGAGTTCCATAAATATGACACCTCTTATATTTATGGGGATCTGGTGATAAAAAATAATTAAATTATATTGTGCAAAAAATAAATTATTATTTATATCAAGTTAATAAATATTTTTTAAATTATGTTATTTTTAATTATTTTTAAAAAAATATATTACTTTTGTTGATTAATTAGCCAAAGAATTATAAGCATCATTTGAACTTTCCAGATGTTTCTTAGCTGACCTTTTCTATCATGTATGCGAACTGAGTTGGCGTTTAAAAGGTTGAGTATTCCGTGTCGTGGGGTTACGCGTTTGTAACGAAAATCTACTTTGTCATGGTTTAATTTTTTTATTTTTTATTTTTTTTGAAATAAGTCATGGTTTAGTTTGAACAACACAAAAGATGTTTATTCTAACGTGCCGATGAGTTCATGTCTTGACAAAAGAAATAGTTTTAGTAAACCAAATCTATTCCATTCTATGAATCTTTCTGCTGTTTTCTTTATTTAAAATCAGAAGAAATAATGAACAAAGCATTTAAAACAAAAAAACAAAGTTTAGTTTGAGCTTGCTTGCCCACTTTATGATTCTCCGCTCCGTTTGATAATATAGAGATTAGTTTAACTCTTTTTATGTTTTAACTTTGTAATGAATTGTATAATCCTTAAATGTAGATGCACTGCATGTTAAGCAAGTTCATCTCTTGTAAGCCTCGGGAAAGTAGAAGAGTTTATTTATAATGCTTTATTTTTTATAAGAAAGATTACAAATTTTTTGGTGTAAGAGGTATCTATCTTGGAATGTCAACATCGTCATATTCTGGACTAATCCATTAAATTGGCTCTAACACTTATTATAGAGATTATACCCTTGCCTTTTTAAGAGTGTGTTTGAAAGTTTAGAAGAAAAAAAAATAAGAGGATTCAATGGAAAGAAAGGGGGAGAGGGGGAAGAAAAATCAAATTCTCATTGTTTGAGAGTTAAAAATACATTAAGGGAGAAAATTAGAGTTAATGAGAAGTTTTTACAATTTTACTCTTTTTTAAAAAAATAATATAATTATTTATTTTATAAATAAAATTAAATTTAAAATTTCTAAAAAAGTATTTATGTAATTTTCACATTTAAAAAATAATTCTCCCGCTAAAAAATTATTTTTTCCTATCTAAAAAATATTTTTCTATCTAAAATTATCTATTTCACATTATAACTAAATTAAAATTATTAAAAAAATTATGAATCACATCTATAAAAGTAAATCACTTATATCGAAATAATGCAAATTGAAAAAAAAAAGTTTCATCAAATAAATTAAAATTATTTTAAGAAAGAGAGAAAATCAAAAAAATTTAAAAAGAGAGCAAGGGCACATAAGCAATTTACTACATTTTTCCTCTCAGATCCCAAATTAGGGGAACTCTAATTGTAAGGGTGAGAATGATATTTGAAGATTTTACAAAAATTTCCTATTCCTTTCTCCCATTTTTTAAAATTCACATACAAGGGAAAAACATAAGCAAAACATTCTCATTCCTTCTATTTTCCTCTTAATATTTACTCCCTAATATACCCTAAAATTAAACAAATGATCTTATCACATTCAATCTTATTATGTTGCATGCATACTTGAACAACAAGGTGAGGATGTTTGTATCACATCTCGTTGGCCCACAAAGGAAAAAAAAGGGTTATGATTCTTTTTCACTCATCGCTAGAGAATTTTTTCCATCTAAAAACAGCCATATTCTACCATTAAGATGCACATTCTAAAAATCAATTATCCTTGTTGTTACTTTATTGGACTATAGTCACAGAGCACAATTCTTG
This sequence comes from Gastrolobium villosum, assembly GCA_032173675.1. NCBI lineage: Eukaryota > Viridiplantae > Streptophyta > Magnoliopsida > Fabales > Fabaceae > Gastrolobium > Gastrolobium villosum. Next base: position 17,483 of record JAVKPL010013761.1, on the reverse strand, counting down.
TGGAAATAATACACTCAATATGAAGAATATAAAGATGTAAGAGTTTAGTTAATAAAAACAAGTATGAAAAAATACTTCAAGAATATTACAACTTGTAACAATAAAAAAAAAAAAAACTAAGAGGATAATTAAACAAGTCAATATTTTATAAAGTGCATCAAGTCAATTGTCTCTTACAAATCTCATATCTAAAGATATAATAACTTCAAATACATTAATATGTCTAAGGGTTTTCCCACCCGTTGATAGATCATTTGGGTGTTATGAATCCTCAAATTGTTACGATCTTACACCCCTAAGGGAGAGCTACACCCAAAAGATCGGTCACTGGTGGGAAAACTCGTGAATTTATTAATAGATTTGAAGTTATTGTATCTTTAGATATGTGATTCATAACATTGATAAATCTAAAGTAAATGGCTTACCAAAAAAAAAAGATCTAAAGTAAATCAAGAATTGGAAGAATTTAAGTCCGGAACCTAAAAAATAGTACATGTGTAGGACTTGAATATAAGGCTAGTTGATCAACATTGCATGAATGAACTCAAAATAAATTTGTTTTTCGAATTGCATATTACATAATTTTTAAATTCTTGAAAATAATTTTAAAAATCCATAGAAAATGATATTGACATGCTTAGAACTTTAAAAAGAGTGATAAAATCACCGACAATTCAGAAACATTTATTTTCTTTGATGCGCAGAAGCATCAACATGACAGATTTGTGTAATAACAGTGATCTGACCAAGAGCAAACTCGACTTCATTATCAATGCTATTACAAAACCGGATTGTTGTGAACTCCATGAAAACCGGCTGGATTCATAACACCATATATCCAATGTTGCAACCTTACATATAATATTTTACTTTTGCAAAGTAATTTCGAGATGATCTAAGGAAACAATATTGTGGAGAATGCATCAAGGGTGTACCTCACCAACATAAGACAGAGCACTTTTAGATTAAGGACAGCAGCGGAGTATTTTCAAAAATAGGAAAGAAAAATTAGGGTGAAAAGGGGATTCTTTTTTGGGGTAGGGGCACCGGCGGACCCAGGAAAATATTTTTTTGTCCGTACATTTAATGGTGGGGTTTGGGGGGTAGCGTCCTTGAAATTTTTTTTGTAAATAAAGTTTAAATCAACGCTTGAGCTCGCTCAAAATCTAGTTGCTTCCATAATAAGCTGCAGATAATAGTTTGACCAATTATTTTCCCCCTAAATCTTACCATCCTCCAAAATAAATATGAGAATATACTCCAATATACATCATCATTCTATTTATAGTGGTGAATAAAAAAGTCAACACTACTTGTACAGAAGGCAAGTAAAATCACAGTGAAGGCCCCGTCTCTATATATTAACTTATTTGAAAATGTCAAACTTACAATCAATCCTGTCTTTTTTATAAAAACGAAAAAGGAAACAAAGGATGAAGAGAGTATCAGAATGTGTACGTGACAGGGGAGAAAGAAAAAAAAAATCCTCTCTAATCAATGTGTTGCTATGTTATTTTAATCATCACCGTACGTTGCTATGTTGCTAACTAATATAAGAATAAAATCCTTTTTGATTCCTAACAAAAAGTTCGATCCCCACTTAGTCCATTATAAAAAAGATCAGTCATCTGGTCCCTATGAAATTCAAAGTAGATCCATTTTGGTCTTTTTAATGGACTAATGTAGGTCTTTTTTGAATTTGTGAGGACCACGATTTTAACTAAATTGATCCGCTTTAAATTTTTTGGGACCTCTAGATTAATTTTTTTTTTTAATGTACTAAGGTGCGAACCATATTTTTTGCTAGGAACTTAAAGAAGTATTTACTCCTGATATATATATATATATATTGAACAAAGAGACAAATAAACATCTACAATCCTAAATAAAAAATTGAAATAATAATTTTTATGTCCGCACCACAAGTGGGTCCGCCACTGGGTGGGGGAGGGAACTTTTTTTTGAGGGGTACAACCGTTATTTTATGTTTACAAAGTGTTTTTTAAACATCACATCCAAATATAAAATAACTTTAACTTTAAAAAAAAAACAATTCATAAAAAGCTTTTTTTCAAAAGTCCCTCCAAAGTCCAAATGGATCCTGAATGTTTCTACATAAATCAGAATCAAGAAAACAAAACCGCATTAAAAGCCACTACTTACGCAATTTGAATGGCAAATGAGGGTTGATTAAGTGATAAAATGCTCGATTCTGTTTAAGTAAAATTTTGGATTTAAATTTTTGTGAATATAAAAAAATATCTTTAGAAGAATTAGTGTCATTGTGTGAATATTTTCGTCTAAATAAAATTATGTCCTTTAAAATTGCTTACCAAAAAAAAATATATATATATATATATATATATCTCTTTTAGAATTAGATGTGATTTATCAAAAACAAAAAATAAAGAGGATAAAGGTTAGTTTAGTCATTTAATAAAAGCACTTAGGTGGAATGGATGTGGCGCGAAGAGGTGCAAGCTAGGCGAACACGGAGAACCGTAGGGATCCACAATCTTCAAAGCCGATGATCCAGCCGGGAACGATTTGACGCGTGGGCCCAGTTATGACCCGTTCGCCATTTGACGCTTTCCGTCCCGCATTAGACATGTTTCTTCTGCCATGTTTGGTGGGTCCCAATACCAGAGTGGCACGTCCACAACATCTGATAAAGACGCGCAGCATGTTAGCGCCTACAGTTGCAAACATGAAAATGTGATGTTGTGATCTAAAGTCACGCGACGGAGGATCGTGTTAATGGAGCACGAGGTAACTTTCCTGTTACCTGTTACTGTTTCGCAGATTAAATTATTCTGTCCTTTCCCATTACCCATTCCTGCTTACACGTGCCTCTGGCCCACACTACGCCTAATTTTATCTGTTTTTCATAAATATAATAACATTTTGGTTTAAATTCACATAAACTCTGTGTGAATACTGAATACAGTGTCCTAAGTGAAGTTGCTCATGACTACGCGTGAAATCTGTCCCCCACCATAGGCTGCGTTATTCTAAGAAAAATCTCATGAATTCGTAAAATGATGAATCCTGATTTGTTATTATTTTTCAAAAAAATCCAAATAATATTATATCATTTTGTTTAATTGAGGTTAACTCATAGTAATTGTAACGTCAGAAAGTAATAACGATAATATGATGATTTCTTAATGATATTTCAAAACCAAGCACTTATAGAAGATAAGTTAAAACTAAATTTTTTAATTTTGATTTCAATCTAGTGTTAATGTAATGGTGTGTTATTACATTATTTAATAACTTTAATATCATATAATGGTCAAACTCATCAAACAATATGACTAGCATATCAATAAATGACAATTTATTATTTTGTTCACAACACTATTACACCAGGATTAAACCCTTTAATTAATTGTACTTCTCATTTTTACATTTTCATCTTAAAGATATAACAAGAAAAAGATGTTATAAATTTTTTTCAATTTTAACAGGGTTGTTATAATGTTTCCCAACACCTCGTGCACCTTTTTTTTTTTTAACCAAATGAAATTGGTTTAAATGGTACATGTTTGATTTTTTTTTTTTGGTAATCTGGTACATGTTTGATTTGGTTTAAGAAAAGTCTTAAGTTTAAGTATTTGTAAATGCAAAATGTTATCTTTGAAAAAAGTTGACCCTATCATAATATGGATATTCTCGACACAAATATACTTCTTGTAGTTTATGGAGAAAAAAAAATGTTTAGGGCTTTTAAAATATTAAATCTTTGTATCTTTTCATTTAATGCTTTATTTCATTAAAATCTAAGAGATGTTAATTAATAACGAGAAAAATCATCTTAAAAATTCATCCTTGAAGATGGAATAAAATTATAAACATTAGTTGAATGTTAATTACTCAAGATATTAAATATTTTTCATTTACATTTAATTTTAATATATCTAAGAGAATTTATAATTAATTAGCATGCGTGAAAGATTAATTTTAAAGCTTTTTTTATGGATAAGAAAGCTTCTCTTGAATACCAAATGATAGTAGCTCAGTTGACGCATGAGAGTTGAGTATGTGAGGTGAGAACATGTATTCAGTCATCTTTGATACCATCTTTGGGAAGAATTTAAATCCTTATTCCTCGACCAGCCCCGAACAGGATTGTCTAGAGGACACCTGTAGTTTATTTTTTATTTTTTTTATTTTACTAATAATTGTTTTAAAAAATGTATTATAATTTCAAATGGTTATCTCATAAATATTTTATATTTAAAAAAAAAAATTGTAGCAGTACAATTGATACTAATGACATTCTATTTAAATTGTTGATTTCTGTCACAATTATACTTATTAAGAATTAACAATTAATTAATAGTGTAGCTTAATAAATTATATTCGCCAGATGGGTAAAAACCAATGATTCTTTTTTTTTTTTTGGTAAAAGAAAACCAATGATTCAAATAGTATTAAATTATTGTATCCTTTAATAATTATTTCTATTTAATACTTATTTTAAATAGCAAACAAAAATTCTATGCAGATTGATACTCATTCAGTTAGTTTTAGCATCACTTACACGAAATGATAACATGTCAAAAAAAATGGAATGAATCATCTTCTTGATCAAATTATATGAAATAATATTAACTATTTATGAGAAAATTAAGAGAGAACATTTTATCACTCTTTATCCTTTTGTTTTTTCGTTTCATCTCTCATCAATATTGATTTACCTACAAATGATTAATATTCTGTGACACGACCATTATGATAAATAGCATATAAGAGAATTCATTCTGAACATTAGAGCCGGCCTATAAAAAAAGTAGAAACTTCTAACTGCAATTTAATTTTAAAGATTGGGTCACTGTATTTTTAAAAATGATTAAGTTCATGTAACTATTATTATTTTGAGTCGATTAAACTTGAAAAATTGTAGAGTTTGGTGTGAGAAAAAATTATTATTTTTTTCACAAGAGTTGCTCGGAATCAATTTTAATGGAGTGACTGCACTTTAATTGTTAAAAGGAAATAAAGGTTCTCCTTCGTGTATATAACATAATGGATTAGACTTTGTTATGGGTTGGACCTAGGCCCACTCTGCACCTCGGCCCAAAGTCCGCGCCGCACCTCGGCCCAGCCAAGCAAACTCTAGAGCCGGGCTATATAAGGCAGGTAAGCAGAGCAGTAAGTAAGGTACACAATTTCTGATCCTAAACACTATAGATCACACACACACCTTGAAGGCATACGCCTAGGTCAGTGTCAGTGATCCACGTTCCTCCCAGATACCTAATCTATAGGCATCTAGAGAGAAACACCCGTATCCAAGATCAAGATCAATCATCCAACCTACGTTGGACACATCTGACAACAGGCAGAACAGACTTATTCATCAGTAAATTCATTAATACGGTCGAACACAACATTTACTTATAAATAATGCTTAATATCAACATGTTAAATAATATTAATCACTTAATTTAGACTTAACAAAATTACTAACTGATTCTGAATAAATTAAGCCCACTTGTGAAAGCCTTCACTATGAAAAAAAATTCACTTGTCAGTCATTCACCATGAAAAAAACATCTTCTAAAGGGTCTTTAAGTTAGCAAAGACTGCTTTTTAAATCAGCAATGGCTACCCAAACTACATTCGATGAGCCATTTTCGACAACTCCTCTATAAAATATATCTTTAGGCCACCTACTTGATAACATATTAAAAAACTTGCTGGCTCATCACTTGCAAGTAACTGCAGGACAACCCTTAAAATTGGTTATAGAGGTGGTAATACGGGTTGAGCCCGGCGGGTCAATCCACCAACCCGCCAAAACGGGGCGGGTTGGGTTGAGATTTTCAACCCACCAATCCACCTCAACCCGTCCCGCCTAAAAGTGGGTCAAAACAGATGCAACCCGCCATGGAGCGGGTTGATCCGCCGGGTCATAATTTTTTTCTTTGTATTTTTTTTATAATTAGATAGTATTTCATTATTCCTTAATTTTTTGTGATATCCAATATTTTTTTTATCTTAGTACTTCCTATAAAAATTAAAGAATAATAATTTTATTCAAGACAAATGTTATCTATATATAAGTTCCTAAATAATGTTTGACAAATATTAGTATGCATTTAAGATTGAGACTAAAAAAATATAGAGAAGTATGAAATAAAATAAAATAATATTAGAAAAATTCATAAAATATAATTTATTTTTTGAATTTAAATTAATTTTTTTTAATTGACGGGTTAGTGGGTTGACCCGCTAATCCGCCAACCCACCATAAAATGGGGTGGGTTCATTTTTCCAACCCATATTTTTTGGCGGATCAACCCGCCCCGCCCCATTTTTGACGGGTTAGTGGCGGGACGGGTCAACCCAAATTGCCACCTCTAATTGGTTACCTCTCACTATAAATGCAAGTATGCAAAACACAAGTGACAACATCTTATTCTACATGAAAAAATTGCTTGCGCAAATCTATTCCAGTGACCCATAAGTTAAGTTTGCATCAAATTACTTGTGTAAAAGAAGATGATCATAGTCAGGTTTGATAAAAATGGTCATGATTACTAACATGTTCCAATTAACTTTAACACCTAAAATTTTCAAAATCATATAATTTATAATAATCCACGTAAGAAGTTTAACTGAGATAATTATTGTTAAGATGATTGCTATTTCTTAAAGTAGTTTTCGTATTACTTATTGAAATGTTAATAAAAACAACAGGGACTAGAAGGAGCCTAAAAGTAATAGAGGAGTTTTTGATAAATTTAATTTTAGACATAACGTACATTCAGTATAGATAAATGTTAAATAGACATTAGATTATTAGACTACAAGATTATTAAAAAAATAAAAATAATGCAAACATTGTTGTTTTGAATCAATCGTAATTAGAAATATGTAGAGTTTGATGCGTGAGAAATATTACGTAATTTTCTTTTTTACCATAATTATTAAGTGTTAATTTTAATGAAACCGCTGTATTTTGTTTGTGAAAAAAGTCAGATATCTTTATTTTAAATTCAACATAATGAATCGAACTCACCGATCTTTGGTAATTCGTATATATGATGTAGTACAATATCTATTTATAAATTGTACTTAATAACAATGTGCCTAATTATATTAATTATTTAACATAGAATTAACAAAGTTAATAATATTTTTGATTAATATTATAATTTCCTTAATTTTTTTATAATGTAATATAAAGAGAAGAGATATTCTTACTACCAAAAAATTTCACTACCAACTTACTACCTATATAATCACCATTGGATCAACATTTTTCTTTCCCTTTAAATTTTTTTTAGTATTCTCTCTCTTTTATCTAATGATAATTAGATTAATAGTAAGTTGATAGGTTAAAATTTTTGATAGTAAGAATATCTTCTCTCCTAATATAAATTAAGCCAACCCATGCAAAAAAAATGTAGTATGCGATACACCATATCAGTTATTAAAAAAGGGTCATCATTGTTATCAAAAAAAAAAAAAGGTCATCAGTTTCACGGGAATGTAGGAAATGAAAAAGTCCAGGGAGACTTGAGAGAGGGTCACACCAACGCAACCAAATATATGGGTTTTATAATAATTATCTTATAGGAAAAGTGATTGTGTTATCTTATAGAGATTCGTTTTACGTGCATTTTATTTTTATTTTGCTGCGGATCCCACAAAATGTTGTATGTGTAGAAAAATTTATAAAGTCATGTCACATGATAAATGATAAACCCATAAACTATACAATTTTCCGTTGTCCACGCTACTCAACTCCAATATCTCGCGAGATCAGGATCAACGACCAAACATAAATTCGATAATTTATATTAACTCAACAGTTTGGGCTACTCGCCGGAATTCGGCACCACCGACTCCCTCCATTTTTTTAAAAAAATCCCACAATCATGCCAACATGTTTTCAATTATTAAGTTAGTTCTTTTCATAATTACATTTTGTTGTCAAACAAGCAGGTGTTGCACCTTTTTAACAACTCCAAATCCTAATCAATAATATTATTGGAATTAATGTTTCTTGTGAGATAAGATGTAAATATAAAATCCCACGTACTACTCTTTTATGTATATGGCTAGTTGCAATTAATTATGGCTAGCTGGCTGGCCACTCTACGAATTTACTCCACGGTTAGGAATTCGATAAATGGTGTCTGCACTAAAGATAATTTCCCCCTATTCAGTTACAAAACGACGAAAGACATCTATTTTTGATAAAAGCAAAAAAATAAACAGCAAAATTAATAATAAAAAATAAAATAAAGGGAAGAGAGAATCTGGTGGCATTTGAGCTGTGGTATAGCTGTCCTTCAGATGAATTATTTCACGCGCACTCTCTCTCTTCCTCGCTCATTAAGAATAAGCTCACAGCTCTAAAATCCCTGAAAAAAAAAATATACACTCTCTTCCCTGTTTCCTCCCTTCTCTATCCTCAGCGACCATACTCCACAGCTGCATTTTTCTCAGATCTCAAGGTCGACGCTTCTGCAAAAACCCACCGACAATATAATCTCAAAGGAGGGCACAGCAAAAGAAAAATAAATAAAAAGGTGGCACTTTGTGTATCAAATGCCTCATGTGAGATGAAGAAGGAAGCTTACTCCAATCTCTCACTTCTCATTGCCTTGTTTATAGGCACACTCTCACTTTCCCTCTGTGCCCAAAACCAAGGCAATGGAGAACTCACCGACACTGAAGCCATGTACATCAGGCAACGCCAGCTTCTGTACTATAGAGACGAGTTTGGCGACAGAGGAGAGAATGTCACCGTAGACCCATCTCTCGTATTCGAGAATGACCGCATCAGAAATGCTTATATAGCATTGCAAGCTTGGAAGCAAGCCATTCTCTCGGATCCCCAGAACCAAACGGCTAATTGGGTTGGATCCAATGTGTGCAGCTATTCCGGGGTTTACTGTGCTCCCGCACTGGACAACCCCAGGATCCGCACTGTTGCAGGCATTGATCTTAACCACGGAGACATTGCTGGTTACTTGCCAGAAGAGCTTGGGTTGTTACAGGATCTTGCGTTGTTTCACATAAACTCCAATAGATTCTGTGGCACCGTGCCTCACAGGTTTGATAGACTGAAGCTGCTCTTCGAGTTAGATCTCAGTAACAACAGATTTGCAGGTAAGTTTCCAGAAGTGGTTTTGCGGCTTCCGACGCTTAAATTTTTGGATCTCAGATTCAATGAATTCGAAGGGAGTGTCCCAAGGAGCTGTTCGACAAGGATTTAGATGCTATTTTCATCAATGACAACCGCTTCGTGTTCGATATTCCTGATAACATTGGCAACTCGCCAGTTTCGGTTATAGTTCTTGCAAACAACAGGTTCCGCGGGTGTATTCCGGCGAGTTTGGGAAACATGTCGAACTTGAACGAGATCATTCTGATGAACAATGAACTCCGTTCGTGCTTGCCTTCGGAGATTGGGTTGTTGAAGAACCTGACGGTGTTCGACGTGAGCTTCAATCAGCTACTTGGTCCTTTGCCGTACACCATTGGAGGCATGGTGAGTCTGGAGCAGTTGGATGTGGCTCACAATTTTCTGTCTGGTAAAATCCCAGCGAGCATTTGCATGTTGCCTAACCTTAAGAACTTCACGTATTCGTATAACTTCTTCACCGGTGAGCCTCCGGCGTGCTTGAGCTTGCCGGCTTTTGATGACAGGAAGAACTGCTTGCCGGCGAGGCCGTTGCAGAGGTCTCCGGCGCAATGTATGTCGTTCTTGTCTAAGCCTGTTGACTGTAACTCGTTTGGCTGTAAACCGTTTGTTCCTTCGCCTCCTGGAGTGGTGGTTCCTTCACCCTCACCGCCTATAGTGGTGCCTTCACCTACACCATCACCGCCTGGAGTGGTACCTTCGCCCTCACCGCCTATAATGGTGCCTTCACCTACACCATCACCGCCTGGAGCGGAACCTTCACCATCACCGCCCTCAGGGGTGCCTTCACCGTCACCGCCTATAATGGTGCCTTCGCCTACACCATCGCCGCCTGGAACGGTACCTTCACCTTCACCGCCCTCACCATCACCGCCCTCAGCGGTACCTTCACCATCACCGCCCTCAGGGGTACCTTCACCATCACCGCCTGCGGTGACACCTTCACCTTCACCGCCCTCAGGGATGCCTTCATCGCCGCCACCAGTGTCCTCTCCACCTGTTTATTCGCCACCTTCACCTCCGCCACCTGTTTATACTCCACCATCGTCGCCACCGATGTACTTTCCTCCACCTGTGTATTCACCACCATCACCGCCTCTTTCACCTTCACCATTGCCGTCTCCACCATCTCAGCCACCATCCTCACCTACTCCCACACCACCATATGGTAACCGGTCTCCGCCTCCGCCACCAAGTTCACCATCACCCCCTGGTCCCATATACTCCTCACCACCACCTTCTCCTTATCATAGCTCACCGCCACCTCCAACTCATTCACCTTCACCACCCCCTAACTCACCCCAGCCACCCGTTTATCCTTATTTATCACCGCCACCTCCTCCCCCTTTCCATTCACCACCACCTTGTGAAGAGCATTCACCGCCGCCGCCACCACCTTCTCCCGCACCTTACCTGCCATCACCCTCCCCATATCCTCCGCCGCCACCAGTGTATGTTTCTCCACCTCCACCGGTTCAATATAGCTCCCCACCACCACCACCACCCCCTGTTCACTACAGTTCACCACCACCACCTCCTGTTAGTTACAGTTCACCGCCACCACCTCCAGTTCATTACAGTTCCCCACCGCCACCGGTTTACCATTCTCCGCCGCCATGCGAAACTCCTCCCTCTGCCTCTCCGCCTCCACCAGTTGTATACGGAAACCCACCACCTGCTCCTGTATATGAAGGGCCATTGCCACCTATCTCTGGAGTCTCGTACGCATCTCCTCCACCACCACCTTTCTATTGATTCTTTTGTTAACTTTTCTCCTCTTAACATTTCCCTCTACAAACAACAAGAGCCACTCTGTTATGATTGTGGCCCTTTCGTCAACTATGCGACTCTCGTCACTTGTGGAGGAAAACTATACAAGAGAATGACAAGAGTTTGTGCAAGGCAACATCTCTGTTCTTTATTTAGATTAATATTTATCATTTGTCGTCAAACAAAAGAACAGAGGAGAGGTTACTGTAAAGTGGGAATTAGAGGAGAAAGCCTCTACAACTACATATTGATTTCAATTGTTATGAGTATTCCAGTTCTGAAATAAAAATGGCAGATAAAGAGTAGGTTGAAGAGAAAATGTATGTATAGGGATGAATTCGAGACCATAATTCATGAACTGAAAGACAATAGCAGTTGCACTTTCTGCTGCTGCTGGTTGTTTGTTCGGTTTATTGTTATTGTCTCTGTTATATCACATACTTTAATTTTTTTTATGAAAAAACTTCTGTTTATTTTGCTTTCCAATTTATAATATAATTTATGAATATTTCATTTGTATTGATTTTCTGAATTGAGATAATTCATTCTCTCTTTAGCGTCTCAAATCTGTTTCGGCTATGCGATGATTAGTGATTTGAATGCAGTTTCCTCACTTATCAAAAATCATTCTTCATAAATGAATCCATATTCTTGGGGAAGTATCATCAATCTACTCTTTTTTGACATGCCTGCATTATTTGAGAACTCCTACTTCATTTGTGCAAGTTTAGTTTTAGCAATGTCTTCTGTTTCCTACTCCGTTGTCTAATTGTTATACAATTTGAGCTTCTATTTCATTTGCGTGCAAAATTGAATGAAACATACGTGGAGAGGGTGTAGGAACTAGGAAACAGTAAAATATTGCTCTTAATGTTTCTTCCGATAATTAAGTTTGATTTAGACGTGTAATTACGGTGTTGTCATAGAATATGCATGCAGTTTGAAATGGTCCCAATCCCCGATCGAGGCCACCATCAGGGTCTACATCCCAAGATCCATTAAGGAGCACCTGCGGAATCAATTTATTTAATTAAGTCCTTATTACTTCTTTGATTAATAATATTGTTTAACATTACCCTTCATGTGCAAACTGTCTTCTTATTTGAATTCAAATCTACTTGCTTCCCGCACACACATTTTCCCATTGGATTGTGAACGTTAGAACTGTTGAGCTTGTGAAGGAAAAATAACTACAGCATAGCCGCGGAACTCTACTTTTTCCAAGGCTTTTTAGTATGTCTGCAGTGAAACTTGGTTGGTCATCATGTTTGTATCCCTTGACTTTTGTTTTTGCTTAAAGGGGTGTTTGGTAGGAGGGAAAAAAAAAGTTACCCGGGAGAGTGGGGTGAGGAAAATAATTTAGCTATGTTTGGTAGGAGAGAAATAAAAAAGTGGCTGGCAAAATTTTTTTGATGGATAACAATTTTAAACTTGATTTCAATTGAAAACTTTACCATCTAAACTATGGAAAAAAAATTGCCCACACCTAACACATATTTTCTTATCTTTCCCAGCAATAAATTTTGATCTACCAAACATCTTTTTTTATCTTACCCGGCTATAAATTTTCTCCACCATGTTCCCGGCAAATTTTTTTAACTGAGAACAAAAAATATCTCCTCTACCAAACGCCCCCTAAGGGTTGTCCCTCTTCTTCCGGGAAAATCACCATTTTAAAGTTTTTGGACAAAAGAATTACTCAGTTAAAGTTAATTGGATAAGTTTTTCCAAGGTAATACAGTCAAACATGTCACCTATGCTAACGAGACTAGTCTCGTCACTGATACCGACAGTACTCGTGTCACATCAGCGCCAAACATGTCACCTATGCTAACGGGACTAGTCTCGTCATTGATACTGACAGGATTCGTGTCACGTCAGCGCCATTTAGGCGGTTCAATTACCGTAAAGCTTCGGAAGACCAAAACTTGTGACTCGGATATCCAAATCAGATGATTTTTTTGTTGATTTCACATAATTTGTGACTGTATTACTTTGAAAAAACTTATCCAATCAACTTTAACCGGATAATTCTTTTGTCCAAAAGTTATAAAATAGTGCTTTAGCCTCTTCTCCCGCGTTACCCATTTAGCACTTCTCGGTTACTGGTCACTAAAACTAGTTTCATACAAACAAGTCGAGATAGCTTTAGCTGTTTTCAACTCAAATGAAATTACTATTCGTGGCTGAACATTTCAAAGTCCATTGGGAACAATTCTTCTAAGATGAAGAGAAAAAACAATAGTCAAGTAATTAAGAGTACTCTTTCAAAGGACCCTAAGACATGTTTGCTATCACGTATAAGGCATGATAGTATCTTATAATATACATTATGATATTTTTAATTATTTAGTGTGACCATCGTATAGTATAAACTTATATAAAAGAACCTCTTAATACATCAAAATGATGTATAACTTAATCAGGCATAAGGAGGAGAGATTATGCCTGATAAGGGGTTAGTGTATTAAAATCGTTTATCAGTGCAATTCTAAAAAATTAATAAAATATTTTAATATTAATATTTTAAAATAATAATTAATTTTTCAATATATTAAATTTTAAAATATTGAACATTTTTATTGTTATAAAAATTGATTTATTTTTTGGTCACACGGATTAATAGACTTTTATAAAAATTAATATCATATGACATTTTTTGAAGAATTATAGAAATTCTTTATTAATAGATATTTTTATTAAAAAATATTTATTTTTATCCTATATAGTATTATACAATGCATTACTAAATACTAGATGATATTATTTTATACAAAATATTATCTTATACAATATCATGTCAAACGCTGGATAATATTAAAATTCAATCAAACTTTATATTATCACGTCTTATATTATGATACCTTATCTATATTATGCACCAACATGCCATGAAGTTACCACAAGCATCCGGGTAATGACAACCCAAACTGGGGTCAGTGCTTACTTCTCATCAAGTCCTTTTTGGAAATATAATTGACACAAGGTCTTCCAGTTTTCATGGGAACCCTACAAAGAAAGTTTACCCATGGTAAATTGTAGTTCATTTTCGTTCCTTGTCTTTTTCCTGGAGGAGATCGAGACATGGCTTTGAATAGAATAAAGCAAATTTTCCTTCACATTAGGGAAAAGGAGAAGTGACATCTTGTCACTTTGCTCATATGAGAATAACGCGCTTTCGCTATCGCTATTTGCGTTTTGAAGATACTTTGGTTAACTTGTTTTTGTGGTGCTCTCTCAAATAAGGTAGGGTATTTTTTCCAAATATGTTATTCGCATAATCTTTTGTGCATACTAATAGTAATACACACGAATAATATATCGAAGTTTTTAAAATTCTAACTGGATTTTGAACTTTTGGGGACAGTACATATTTTTATTCATTACTTAATGCATGCAAAAATTAATAGGTCTAGCATATTCCCTTTTTTTTTAGTATTAAAATATTCCTTTTTTACTTACTAAATAAAATATTCGCATTTTGAAATGGTCTATATGAAGAAGTCAGTAAGTTCTATATAGCTTGCTGGCTTTGGCCTTTCAAATTTCAATAATTCACCACCCTTCGTGTTAGGGGAAGAAAATATGGTGAAAAATAAAATAAAATAAAATAAAAGCATATCCCTTCCACTTGTCTTGCCACCCTTGGATGAAAGGAAAATGGGGAAAAGATGCAAAGCAATTTATGAGAGGGGTCCTCCGTAGATAATATTCACATGGACTGTAAGGGCTTTTCACATCCAACAACATGCAATGAAAATAATCAAAATAATTGATGTTTGAAGTGGGTCAACTTTTCTTATGAGGCTGTATTACCTCAACTCGGACATAACTACCATTCAATAGGGGCTCTAGGGACAGCCTGTGATTAGGTCGAGCATATTTAATGGCTTTTCATAAAGTTACACTCATGATATTGATCCCCACCACTATCACAATTAAAATCTTTGGTATTACTGCTGTATTTAGATCTAGTGCATCTCATCAATGAGAGCAGTACACATCAGAGGAAAGAGAAAAAAATTTGACAGAAAATAAAATAAAATTAGCTGACATGTAATATTTTTATTGATGAGATGTACTGAATCTTTAAGATTTTTTCAAACTAACTGCGATAAACCCCTAACGAATACTGATGCTCCATTGTTTCAAATCTTCCCTAACAATATATTACAGCTTTCTTTGGTTCTTATTACTAATTATTCTACACTTGTCATCTTATAATTAAGCATGGATTAGTATAACTGTCAAAAAATGTTTGCTTTTTTCTAACGAGGTAAGCCTAACTATATATGATGGCTGGCAGTGAAAGTTAAGATAAAAGGACTCCTACTTTTTTAATTAAAAAAAAAATAGATAAGCAAGTAAAGGAGCTTCATATCTTTCAAAGTTATAGCTAACTCAATAATTGGTGAGGGGCAACGGTGGACGACAGTGCCACCTACTTTCATGTGCTTAAACTGAATCACGGGCATTGTTCAAGGACGCACAAAATCTCATGGCAACGCTGAGAAATTGGATTTTGCATAATGTATTAGCTAAGGTTATTGTTGAAATATATAGTCCCACATTGATTGTATGGGTAATTAATGTGCAGTTTATAAGGCCTTAGGCACTCCCATCATTTGAGCTAGCTTTTGGGTGGTGTATCCAATGTTCTTTGAGATGGTATCAGAGCGTTTGAAATCTCACCGCCTCCCACTTTCTTTGTAGTGGAAATTTCCACATATAGATGGACTTTGTATGTTGTCCATCCTACAAGCCCAGTGGGCTCTCGTGTGAGAGAGCGTATTGAGATGTATAGTCTCACATTGGTTGTATGGGCAACTAATGTAAAATTTATCTCAAGGTTCTTTATTACCCGTGGCTTATTTGATCTACACATTTTCTGATAATCCATTAATTGAGCTGTACCCCACACACAGACGAAATTGAAAAGGACAAGTGTAAGATATAGCAGCAAGCAACTTAGATGAAGAAGAAAAGGACAATTTACATTAGTCTGTGGGATAGACAATTTTCCCTCAATTGAATTGATGGATCTAAACTAAATGAGAAACACAATTGGATTACCCAGTTGCAATCCTTTTTGTTTGTGAAAAGAAAAAGAAAAACTTGAAAATGTTGTTCAGAAGAACAAAAAAGAATTTGGAAAATGATGTTAACAAACCCATCTTTGATTTGATTTTGATGTAGCATACATAACATTGACAAGCATAAAAATTTATAGGTAGCCGCAATTTATTTACTTCCAATCATGAGAATGTTTGCCGTGAATTGCGTCCTTCATTTGAATAAAAACTTTAAGAAATTAAAGTGTAATTTACTTATTTTCCCATGCCCAATGCAGTATAATATACCATTCCTTATGGGGCTTTCTCCCCTCTTAAGCAAGCGTAACGTAGGGGTGTCAAAACGGACTGACATAACATAAATTCGACACGACATGAATACATCAACATGAACACGATACGAGTTTTTATTCATGTCAAAATCCTCAACACTGACACGACACGAATTTTTTGCGGGTTGACACGACACGAATAACACGCAAAATAGGGGTCAAAATGGTAATTGACAAAAAAATAATAATAAAAAATTAAAAATTAAAAAATATACGGGTCAACACGAACACAGATACATCAACACGAACACGACACGAATTTTTTACGTGTAATTTTTCCCAAAATGAATATGTCACGAATTTTTTTACTGGTCAACCCGAATATGAATTTTCGTGTCGTGTCGCGGGTCGACCCACGTGGCAAAACCTATATTGACACCCCTGTTTGGTTTAGCACGTGAGGTAGCGGATCTATTTTTACTTTTGTCTCTGTAAGATTGACATAAAGCCCATAAGTTTTCTTACGAAACGGCCCAATCTAGAGCTGAATCTCCGAAGAAAAAAAACAGTGGGCTTGGTGAATCATGAATGAGCAAGCCTATGTATCTGTCTATCAAACTCATGAGTGTTGTCCCAATACTAGAAGAGACACATTTTTTCATGTTACCGAAATCCATGCCATATAACGGCAAAAAAAAAAAAGCCATATTGCCTTTACTATGGGTAAAATATGTGTCATTTAAAAGTATGTAAAATTGTGTCATTTTAAGAGAGAGAAAGAGATAGATAAAGGAGGAGAGAGGATTGACAAAAAAAAAGGTGTGGGTCCCACTTTCTTTGTGAGAGTGAGAGAATATAAATTGTGTCATTTAAAAGGATAAACATTTTTCCCCTTTACTATATATTGTCAACTATCCTTATAAAATAATATTGAGCATTTTTTTTTAAGGTTTCTTAATTTATTCATTATACTACTTTTTTCTATTTAAATACCACATTGTCATTTTTTTTTTTGGTGAAACCACATTGTCATTTTTAAATATAATCTTTTCCTCAAGAGTGAATTAATTGATGGAAAAAAATATTTCTACTTTTGTTCTAGTAAAAGCCACACTCATATAAAAGTGATTGAGCTCCATAAATTTTTTTTTTCTCTTTCTTCCATTTATAATGAGATCCACTCACTTTTTTGTGAGTGTGGCA